>VDFB02353493.1:360558785-360772780 GCA_007258455.2 Sequoia sempervirens | reverse complement strand
AAAACAAAGAAATCTTCGCTTAATGTCAATATCATCACACAAAACATCAATGATTCTATTTCAATAGATTTTACACCCTCTTGTAAAGGAGAGAATAAAATATCACAATCTAAAGAGTCTTATGTAAATGTGACACCCTGTACATCTAAGCAAGAGATATCTTTGTTGCAAAATAAAGGAACATCTTCTACTTCGGATCAAGAAGGTATCTTGTCAAGACTCCTCCAAGATCATTTGATAACTCTCCCTCCAAGAACACAAAATAAATTTTATTACAAGAATTCATTTTGTGCATATCATATAATTCATGATAATTCTACTAATGAATGTATCTTAAGGACTGTGCTGCTCTTCCTTGGGTTAAAGCACCTAGTTCCTATTTTCATTTTAGCTCATCCTTGTCCTACACTAAGTGGGAACAAGGGGTTAGATAGCCTCATCCTCGTATGTCACTTGTCATTGTCTCTTTTGGCTAGTTGATCTCCTTTCATGTACATATAAGAGCAAGCTTGGGATGTGGATGACATGCCTTAAGTTGGCTCACATGTGACATACTTATTCATGATGTAGTTTGATTTGGAAACATATGACTTGGCATAGGGATTTTTGAATAACCTCTCATGTATTCTTCTACTTTAAAGCAATTCTTCACAATAATGGTGTTAGCAACCGCTTTAAAGTGGGGGCATACATCAACATGAGCATGTTTCACTATGCAATTTTCTTTCCTCTTGTGATGCATCTTCTTCTTAGTGGTGTCATTGGGCTTGATTTCCTCCATAAGCATGATATTTCTTTGACTTATCCTCTCTTGGAGATAGTAGGCACAATGTTCCCTAAGAAGATACCTTACATGAACTAAGGAAAATCCCTTTGAACATTTCTTACACTATTTTGCATTTACAACATCAATTATATGGTTATCTTGCATAACACACTTTGCATGCCTTTGGATCCATCTTGTTTGTTCATGAGCTCCCTTAACATATGAAGTTTTTCTTGTCTCATGAAGCTCGAAGATCATTTTTGTGAGGTGCCTTATTAAAGTTATCATGAGGTGTAATTTTGGTATGGTTGGACAAGAAGCCAATCTAAGGCATGACTTTCCCTTAGCCACTCACATGTGTGTGTGAGCACATATTGGCCGTATGTGTCTCACCTTCTTGGATTACTCACCCAGTGGACAACCTAACTTTTCATTGCCTCAGAGTGAGTGTGCATCTTTGGACAAACGAATTAGATCTGATCCACATTGTGTTGGACAAATGGTTGAGGCTTGATCCACCTCTTTTTATTTTTGCTTGTTCCTTTTTATTTTCTTTCTTCTTTTAGTCATTGATATTGCATGTTTGTGTATCTTTTTTTGCTGCATATCATACACCTTGTGCGTATCCTTTTGTGCTTATGTCGATTTGACGTAGGATCTTAGATCTTGGGGGCTTGGTTACCTCCTTGATCTTTGTTATCCTAGACCATTTGCATTGGTACAATTGGACCCCTCTTGAATGTCTACTTTAGTGTGAGTTTGAAGCAAGTTCATCTGAGCTCACTAAAGTGGAATAATTATTGTTGAAAATAACTTATCGCCTTGATCTAGTATTGTAATGTGTTTTCCACATTCACATTGGATTTAGGGCCTTTCTAAGCTAAATAAACCTAACTCTACCTTAATTTAGTGTTGTAAAGTGTATTTATTTACACCTTCATACTAAATTTAGGTCCCTTGGACCTAATATTGCCTTAATCTAGTGTTGTTAATTTTTGTACACATTCATGTGGGATTTAAGGCCCTTTTAAGCTAAATAGACCTATTTTTTCCTTGATTTAATGTTGTAAAATGTACTTATTTACACTTTCACATTCTATTTTTGGCCCTATTGCATTTATGACCTTAATATCATAATTAATAGGCCCCTAAGACCTTATATTATGCATCACAAGGCACATTTCAACCAAAATCCCAACAATATCATCAAATAAACTTAATTTCTTAACACCCTGACACTTTCTCTCTCCAAAAAGCCCTTGTATGACCCATATGCTACCTTGGGAATATGAGTCCCATTTGGCCTATTTTTTGAGGTTTTGTGTGGGAAATCTAGTTTTTAATTTCAAATTTATCATGGAAAAAATAAGCCCTTAAGTTGCAAAAAATTCAGAAAAATCAGAGTTAGGCAACTTAACATAAAAATTTGAATAAGTTATCTATATTATTTCAAAAATATGTAAGAATAGAATCTGTAGCAAATTGAATGTAGTTTCTAAACTACTAGGTTTATTAAAAAAAAATCTATTTGGTGAAAATTTGAAATTTTAATGCAGTGGTACTTAAATTTCAAGGAAAAATAAGAAGTAGGTGTCTGTCTGACCACCCTATCCACAATAAAATGATAATTTTTTTTGTAAGATTTTAGATATAAGTAGAGGACTCATGTCCTGATGTGATGCATATTTTTTGTAATTTTTTTCCAAGTAAATAATTAATTATGAATTTTTTATTACAATTTTTAAAAAAATATAAACTCGAAGGTGTTTGACTACCCAACTTGGTCTGTCTCCATAAAATTCAATTTTTTTGCCCCTTTAACCTATAGTATGCAAAGCATAGAATGATGTATGTTTTGGATTCAAAATTTATACTACTGGAAAAGCCATAGTGTTTTCAACCCAGTCTATCAATTCAGGGACTTTAGTTGTAAATTGAACATAAAATGAATAATGATTACTACAATTCAAAGCAAAGCATAATTTAGCCAGTGAAAATTTGAGAACTCTTTAAAAAACCTTTTTCCTACCTACTTAAAAGTCATCAACAAATATACCCATCATATTGCCACTTTTTAGCCTACGGTGATCCTCAAGACATACTCCCCTATATAAACAAGATCTTAAATCATTGCTTCGAGTAAGCCTCTCATGATATCAAACGTGCCAAATGCAGAGTTAAGCATTCCAAGATCTCATAAGATCATCAAGAGAGCATTCAAGAGAGTCACTTCGCGCATTCAATGGAAACATTCTCTTCACTAAATGCTGTAGCAATTCAAGATCCATCATCATGTCATGATTATCAACCATCAAGCATAAGCTTATTAGATTGTGTTAGTGATGTAGTATTGAATATTCATTTACGAGCATTTCATTAATTTTATCTACATATCTGATTGCATTCAATCCTTCAAGGGCCATTTCATGCTAGGATTGTAGATTTTGAAAACATTCCATAGAGTATCATTATTCATGGCTCATATCTTGGCTCTCTGTCTCTGCCATTTGGTTTAATTAATTCCTAAAAGTGGCTCACTTCCAAGGAAAACTCCTACTACTAACAACAAATCAACAATTTTTTCTCCTCTTTACATGTGTGATTGCAGATCTAGGTGTCTTGGAGCTTGAACGATCATTGAAGATTAGGTTACAAGCTTGGAGAAGTTGTTGGAGTTGTCCCCTCATTTTCAAGGTTGTAATCTTCACCAAAAAGTCATCTACATGTTCAAAATTTGGGTTTTGGATCCATAAATCAATTTGGAAGGAAAGAGCAAATATTGGAGTACAAATCTGAACTTTGAATTCTCAAAAAAGTGCAACAAGACTGATACACTAGAAGTGGCGTATGAGTCCCCCTATAGGAATTTTTCCATAGTTTTGTAGTTCTAGATGCCCTTTTTCTAGAAACTTGTTATAGACCAAAAACCCTAATCTAGGACTGATATGCCCAGACTGGCATATGAGTCCCAATGGGCCAAAATTTTAGTGTTTTCAACATTTCCTGTCCTCATTCAAGCCTCTATAGGTTTTCAGGTGCACACTTCTGATTTCATAGTTATGTTTTGATTTATATGCATTTTTAGGTCATTCATTCAAGTTTCATGCATGACTAGTTTTAAACATTAGATCCTACATTTCATTAGTCTTTCCAAGCTCTAGCTTGGTGGTGAACCCCTCATTAGTTTATAATCGGCCCCTAGGATAGCCCTATTGCAAGATCTCCTACTTTATGTACTTTAGAATTGAGATCTCTAGGGTTTTCCTTGAATGAATGTGGAGTATAGAAAGTTTGTACTCCTAGGTCCTAAACCCTAGTGATGACAATTTTCTATCTTTCACTTGCTATATCTGTATTTTTAGAATTTGTTGTGTGGGATGTTGCAAAGGAATGTCAAAGAGGGGATAAGTGGATTCAAGGTAGTGGTTTCACACGTCTAATTTCTAGGGTATTTTGATGTCCAAAACACCAATGTCTCTAGAAAATTGAAAGAAGAGGAGTTACAAATGTTGTTGAACAAGCAACTGTCTATCGATATTGTTGGACTTGTTTTTGTACATTTTTGGGATGCATGTTGCTAGGCATGGCCTTCTATGGCTCTGAGTGAAGGTGGTCAAATATTGTAGCTTTAGCGATAAGTTTATGTATACATATGGTCACTGAGGTTTATGTTATTCAAAATGTTGATGACCCTTCATTCGAAACTGGAAGAAGGTCTATGTTTATTTAATCTAGTGTGCTTCTATTTGTGGCAGCAATTTCTCTCACACTTTACATAGGTTTGGCAATTTTATATTGTAAGTTCACTTGTGACCGTCAAAGTGTTTAGATTCCTAAAATGCTTTCGAGAATTATCAAAATTAAAATGCTTGATGGAAATAAGGGTGAGGTATTAAAGTGGTGGGTTGTAGTTTGTGGTCAAGTTAGCAATTTTTTTGGCTTGTTTAGCTAGATTTGAAGAGATGCTAAAGGCACATCTAGTGGAGAGCTATGTGGTGTTTTCCAATGAGGTATTCTATTCCATCAAAGAAGGATTGGAGATGGACCTTCAAAATGTCAAGCTTATGAAGCAATGGAAGGAAGGGCTCGAAAGTTTAGTGTAAAGGATATATTTTGGTATTCACTCAAGAAAAATTCTATAGTCTCAAGTATGTTAGAATTGTCCAACAAGCACAAAACCATGAGCCATGGGATCAAACCAAAAAAAAATACACCTTCCACATAAGAGATCTACAAATTATATATGGAATATTCCTCAACAAGAAAAAGCTACAAAAGAAAGAGACTATTAAGAAGATATTAAAGCTCGAGATTAATTATAATGAACTTGTTGAGTGCTTATAAGAGAAAAACGCTAAATGAGAAAGGGATTAGATCATGACAAGTGTAAACATCACATGATATGTGATAAAATGATATAATATTAACTCAACTAATAAATCATAAAAGCACTCCTAAGTTTAGCTTAAGTGCATGAGAATAAATTAGACTATTAATCAATTAAAGAATAATTAATTATTATCTAATGCATGATTACTCTAACACCCCCCTTAAGATGAAATTAGGGAGTAGCTAAAAACCCTAATAAGAATGCATGATGGGTCCTGAAAACAAAGCCTAGTAAGGTACCCATGTACAAAAAAAAGTTCTCTATAATTAATGCAGAGAAATAGAGAAAAAATCATGGGAAAAACTCCACTCCAAAAAGGGATGAGTACCAAGTGAAGGACTAAAGAAGCCTTGAACAAAAAGTTGTCCCAAAAGATAAGAACAAATGATGAAAAAAAAGAACACCACTGAAGCATGAATAAGTTGTAAACATTGTCAAAGAATGATTGTTGTAATGCCGAAACAAGAACCTCGATTGAAATAGATGATATTAGGATAGGTAAGACAAGAATCTACATGAGTACTCGAATCAGATGACAAACAAAGGAAAACACCTGGAACTCAAAGATATAGATGGCAAAGGTACCAAAAGTCTGAAGAATTGATCATGTGAAAATGGAAGGTTTCCTTCAAAAAATAGGAATGCAATAGTGTTTATAAGGTAAGTGATCCATCTTACCGAAATGCAGTTGCTACATCTGAAAGTACATAGGAACAAATACTGTATACATAGCTCACTCTAATGCAAACCCAAGGAAGCATTAGCACCAATAGTAAAAAGCCTCCCATATTGCTAACAAGGGAGAGGTGTGATAGGTACATTGAAACTGAATGCCAGAAAGAAGTGCATGAAGAAGAATCAAGAACATCTGAATGCACAAAAATGAAATTACCAACACATATAAAGGGGCAGGTGATCCCACAAAGCTGGTTTACAATTTTCAAGAGATTCTGATTTTTACTGAAATCACATATATTTAGAAAATATAATGATTTAAGCCTTAAAATTTTTTATATTAAGCATTCCAATTGAAGAGGGTTTGATCAAAAGTTACGTTAGATCAACCCCCCCTTGGGTAGAACCCCACTAGTTTTAAATGATACATATAACAAAGTCTCCTTTACACCTATCAAAATGTTGATAAAAAACCACTTTTTATTTATTTTTGGGGGATCAAATGAATTCATTTAAAAAAAAAAAAATTGTAAGTATATAGTCCTTATTATAAGCTTCCCAAAAAGTATAATTTTAAATAAATTTAATTTAATTATTATATTTATATTTTATTTCTTGCGAATGTAGGTTTTTCACTGAAAATCAAGCTCTTTGTTGTGCACATGTGGGAAAATAGAAGATTAACATTTTTTTTTTTGAAAAATACGAGTGCACCAAATATTGAAGTCCTTGATCCAAAAAAAAATAAATAAAATTGAATTTCAATACATACAAAAAAAGTTGTGTTATATGGTCCACCTATGTCTAAATTGTAATTGGTTTGACTTTAAAACTTGATTAAGGAAAAAATATTCCATAAAACACTATGAAACTAATTGGAAGCACTAGATATCATAGTTACAAATTTAAATTCAAAAAAATTAGAATTTTATCCTTATGGAAAAAAGGTTGTGTTATGTACAGTGAGTGTCACTCCTTAAAAATGGTGTTTTACTGAAAGAAACTAGTTTTTAAAGGAGATGGAAAAAGAAGTCCAATTTGATTCCAATTTCTTTGAAAAAAATATATTTAGAATCTAATGACAAAATGCCACAAATCACTAGTTTGCATCATCTTCAAATTCCTCACAGTTTAGCCACTATAGGTGCCCAAAAGTGAAGATTTAGTTAGAAAAAATAATTCAGTGTCCAGTTTGGCCAAAACTTGTAAACAAATGTTGTGGGATCACCTGGGCATGCAAACAAAAGGCACACACGCATGAGGTTGATGTCGTGGAAGGGACACTCACTTGACAAAGGTATGATTGAAAAACATAAAACCCCCCATGGCACTTTATAACATAGTGTGAGTACAATAAGGTACAAAGTGATGTGTAAGATCTCAATAATACATACACTAGAATTTTGAGGCACTTTATTTTAGTGCATTTACATAATAAAAGAAATGCATACAATGGGAGCCCATAATGTCCAAAAAAGGAATACATGAAGAAAATCCAATTCTCTTATAGAAAAAAAGGAAATTGGTAGCACCATGACGAAGTGCATGAAAAAAAATGCACTTTCAAAACAGAAGATACCTTGAAAGGAATCTAGATGCAAAAGATATGGCCCGTTGAAGTCTCCAAAATGAGAATTAAACAACAACACTAAGAAAACTGAATTCTGGAAAAAACATATGTCCAAACTAGAAACCACTTACACCAATGCAAAGAGCACAAAATTATACTCTGTTTCAAAAAAAATGCACTGGAAAATATCATCGTATGACTGAGATATGGCCTATGGAAGATAGGGTACAAAACTGAAAAGCTCAACAAAGAGGGGTTGAGTAAGGTAAAAAAGAACTCCTCTGCCAAATTTAGCAAAACTACCTCCAAATGTGGAGGTCTACCAGATTTAGAATATTGAGAGAAAAAATATCTCCCCCCAATGTCCAAGTAAAATGCATGTGCTTTATTTTTTGCAAAATAAAATAGAAAAAATGAAATAATGCATGCACTAATGAATGTTCACATCTGCTTCCATGATTATAAATGATCTTAGATTTTTGTAGAGGATAAAATCATCTTTCCAATGCTATTTGAATCATGAAAAGCCAATAACCGAGGTGAAAGTTATGAATTTTAAAAAAGTTGAATTTAGCTTGCAGCAAACAATTTTTTCTAGCAATTTTTTTTAATTTTGATTTGATTTTTGAAAAATCTACTCACAATTTGTAGACAATATAATAGAAACCCAAAAATATTTTGATGCTAAGAATAAAACCTAGAAATATTTTTTTGATCTAGCAAGTAAAAGATGAAACAATAAATTTCTTTTGATCTTTAACCTCGAGAAAAATGACACGTTTCACTTTTTGGACAACAATTTTCTTTAGATCTGCTCAAAATATGCAAAATTTGAAAGATACCCATATAATATTTTGACCCTTGCTACAAAACCCATAAATTGTTCTTCCCACAAATTAGTGGAAGCTAAAATTTTGAAGCAAAAATAAAAATGGCTCTAGTAAAATCTATCAAATATGAGCTTCAAACCCTTGTTAAAGAAAAAAATATCATAAATTGAGAAGGGATTCGTTGAATCCTCACTCTGATAGCATGTTAGAATTGTGAAACAAACACAAAACCATGAGCCACAGGATCAAACAACAAACAAATACACCTTCCACACAAGAGATCTATAAACAATATATGCTATATTCCTCAATAAGAAAAACCTATAGAAGCAAGAGACTATTAAGAAGATAGGAAAGCTCCAAATTAATTACAAAGAGGGTTGAGTGCTTATAAGAGAAAAACTCTAAATGAGAAAGGGATCAGATCATGACAAGTCTCAACATCACATGAGATGAGACAGGATGATCTAATATTAGCTCAACTATTAAAGCATAAAAGAACTCCTAAGTTTAGCTTAAGTGCATGAGAATAAATTAGACTAATAATCAATTAAAGAGTAATTAATTATTAGCTAATAGATGATTACTCTAACAAAGTAGAATAATTTGAGGGATTTATTCAATGAGTGTCATAATAGCATGCGAGTTGGGTACCCAAGGTAATAAATGACCCTCACATTGCTAGAAAGAGGCTTCTACTAGTTGAAAATGAGGCACGATGTTGATGAGTATGTCAAAAGTTGTCTTATATGTCAACAGGACAAAGTTGTGACTAGGTGTCTAGGAGGACTACTCCAGGCCCTACCCATTCGTATTAGGTGATGGGAAATCATGAACATGGATTTCATAACAATATTCTATAAGGTGGAAGGTTTCATTAGTATTATAGTGGTTGTTGATAGCTTCTCAAAGCTTTCCATAATGCCACAAATTAAGGAGGAAATGAATATGTAACAAATTTAAAATCAAATAGTGTTAAAATATTTTTCAAGTATTAGAAATGTAAATCTAGTGCACAAAATAAGGATAGCTTCCAAGGGAAATAGACAAGATTGCAATACAAAATATGGCTCAATACAATATGCATTAACTAAAAATATCATAGAAGCTAGTGAAATAGATAAATAAAAGAAAGTGGAGATGAATAAGAATAGAAGTAACTCCAACTACCCAAAAGTAGGTGGGATTTACACTCATGAAAGATACTATTTACCTTAATAATGACCCATTCACTATTGCCAAGCAATCTAACAATCATGTAAGAAACTACATAATAAAAAATTAAGAAAAATAAAAAAATTGCATTAATACACCATTTAAGCGTACTTTAAGTGGGTGAAAATATGACTCTTGAAAAATGAAGCCTAAAATGGTACTCGTATAAAGAATTTGCTAGTAAAAAGAGAAAGTCCCTAAGAAAAGATAGAGAAGCCCCATAAGTAGAGAGAAAAAAACCCCACCATTGAAAAAGAGAGAAAAGAGAGAAAGACAATGTACATCCCCTAAACTAAAAAAATGCCTCATAATATCTTTTCAAGATAAATGAATTCACATGGTAAAGAGAATGTAAGTGCAAATGGTTTCATACGGTTTTTCCAAGTAGGTCACTCTATATTCAAAATATTAAAATGATATTTATTTTGAATCAATTTTTTATAGAATAATAATTAAATATTTTTTTGTTTTTCTAATTATTTAATTAAAAAATAAAGAAATAATTTATTTTTTCTTTTATTTGATTAAAGATTAAATAAAAAAAATTATTTTTTAAAATTATATTTATAAAAAAATAAATTTTATAATTATACCATTTTAATATTAAAATTAGGGGTTGGGGCCCTAGCTCGGTTGGCTAAATCTTTCCTAGAAGTTGGTGAGGAGGTCTAGTCTCCCCCACCCTCGTGGTACCGGAGGATGTGTCGTGCCAGGTTAAAAAGTTTACTAGGCACATTGAGGTCGTGCTCCCTAATTCTTGCAATTTAAAAAGAAAATAATTAAAATTAGAAAACAAAACAATTCTATTTGAATTATAAGAATTTAAAATATTTAAATTAAATTATTCAACAATAAATTAAAATAATACTTACAATTTTAATATAAATTCTATCCATACTGAAAAGAAGCGTACTCTTTAATCTTGTCTAATAATAATAAAATAATTCTGTTTGTTTTTCACTTTATTTGTAGAATAAAGAGACGAAGTTATTTGTTTATTATAAAGGAATGATTTTATTTTTTATTTTTAAATTCTGTCGTGCGCTCTAAGTAGTAAATGGTAAAGCTTATTTCGATTCCTTTAACTTTACTTATTTGCTTTTATTTGTTTTTTCTAAATATTTAAGAATAAATTAAATGAAAATTCTATTTGCTTTTATTTGGTTGAAGAATAAAGAGATGATTTTGTTTGTTCTCAATTATAGAAGCGGAAAAATAATGAGGCGATTTTATTTCACCGGCCTTTTGTCTGTGTTATTCCGTACTGACCTTTTCCTCCCGTTCGATTCTTATTTGTTTACATAATTTGTCACATCTCTAAGTGACATAACCGAATTCTGTAAAAGGAAGACATTCCCTCCAGAAGAAATAATATTCCTTTCACAGTTTGCAGTTCAATTAAATCACAAGCAAAGTATAAAATAACAGTATATAGCCTAATTTGCGATTATTCGAAAGCAAATTTAAAAGTTTATATTCTATTCCGACAATCCGTAAGGAAGGAATTCCAAGTTTCCATCATTAAGAAATTTGAATACCAATGCCAGAAAATAGAATGACTTGCCGTAAAAGTTGAAATCGCAGAGGGAATTTATTGTGAAAGAAGTTAACTTGAGCATTTACTACTGTGCTATTGTTTAAATACAAACTGATCGTGTTTAAATAGAGTATAGAAATCAAATAATTGCTGCTGCTTCCTCCAAGTTCCGCCTGTGTTGAGATTGTAAGAGCTACGAAGAGAAATGGAATCCAGTCTCCAATTGGGTAAGGTGTTACTTGCTATATCTGTATTTTTAACATTTGTTGCGTGGGATGTTGCAAAGTCGTGGAAAAGAGGGGATAAGTGGATTCAGGGCAGTGGTTTCACACTCACTCTCACTGCCTTGACCGTCCAATTTCTAGGGTATTTTGATGCCTAAAACGTCAATCTCTTTGGCATTAACTGTATTAAAAACTTATACAGTTCATGGATAACAACACATTGTATTAAAAACATATACAGTTCATGGATAACAATGTGTTGTTATCTTTTACATTGCTCTCTAATTTGGAGTTACAAATGCTGTTGAACAAGCAACTGTCTGTCGATATTGCTCGACTTGTTTTCTGCACATTTTTGGGATGCGTGTTGCCGGGCGTGGCCTTTCATGGCTCTGGGGGAAGGTGGTCAAATATTGCAGCTTTAGCGGTAAGTTTATGTTTGCATATGGCCACCGAGGTTTACGTTCTTCAAAATGTTGACGACCCTGCTTTCGGAAATGGAGGACAGACTATGTTTCTTTCATCTAGTGTGCTTCTGTTGGTGGCAGCCATTTCTCTCGTGCTTTACATAGGTTTGGCAGTTGTAAATTGTAAGTTCTCTCGTGACCGTCTAAGGGCTTTGATTCCTAAAATTCTTTCAGGAACTGTAAACAGTGAAATGCTTGATGAAAATAAGGGTGAGGTATTCAAGTGGTGGGCTGTAGTTCGTGGTTGTCAGCAAGAATTTTGGTTGGTTAGCTCGGCCTTCACTCCAGCCGTGTTAATGATTGTGACGACATGTGTTGCAGTAGTGGTGGCCAAACTAATATCTCGGCAATCTCTTTTGCACCGTAGTAATATTAGCGTGACAGTGACATTGTGCCTCCAGTGCGTTTTCATACTCACGGGCTGGATTATCCTCATCTGGAGATGGCTAATATTTCTCTTACTTTGTCTTTCACGTGGACATGATTTTTCCGGTTACCCTATTGATACTCTGTTTTATGGAATTCGCTTCTGCCGCTTAGGATACCTTATAATCTGGAATCTCAGCCCACTTGATAATGTCTCTCATTTCAAATGTACACTAACGAATGTGTGGAAAGGGCTGAGAATATTAGTTTTCTTGATCTTTCTTATATCCATGTTTCCTATGGGTCTCTTCTTTGTCATGATCTGTTTACTCTTGCTTTTCAACATTTTCTGTTGGGGGTTGTCGACTTTGTTGGTTTGGAGTGTCATCATAGTTACGCACTTCATCCACAAGTTCAGAAATTTTGTGCCGGATGCAGAAGTGGAACTTCGGTGGCCAAACTGCCAGGAAAGATTGTACGTGACTGGTTCATCAAAGAAGGAAACAAAGGCTGTGATGGTCAAAGCTTATGACAAGGGCAAAAGCTATTATGAAATATTGAAGAAAATTAAGGGCCGCGTCGATGAAAGTAGTGAAGTGATTGAAAATCAGCTTTCCAAGATTGAAGAAAAATATATATACGAGGGGGTATGCAAGATGGCAGCAGTCGCGGCAATTTCTATCCTTGCGGAACTTGCCTACTGCGGGCATTCGTATGCGATTTTGAGGGATCCTGTGCAAGCTTACAGGGAGGCACAAGATCTACTGGAATTTTTAGACTTCCCTGATAACATAACAGTAAACCCCATGTATTTGTTTGATTCAGGGAACAGCGGAGCCTACCAAATGAGTTTAGAAGCTGACATCAAAATGCAAAAGATAACAAGACTGGTTGAAAGAAACTGCCATCGTCGTGAAGAGTTGACATTTAAGGACGTTGCCAAAATTGTTGAGGAGTTTGCGTTGAATGGGTGGATTTCATTACACCCCCTTAGCAAGTTCTGTCAATATTGGACTGGCGAAAATGGTCTTGATGCATCAAATTTTAACGAGGGTTCAAAAGATCTAAAATTATTTAGCATGAAATGTGTGTGCAAGGCCATTTTCAATGAACCTTGCACCAACCAGAAGGAATTGGTGGATAGAACAGTGAGCTGCTTGGGAGATATAATAGCATGTGCCGTTTTACAAGTACCGAAAGTCATACCTGGATACTGTAGGAAATGGGCCGAAGAATTCAAAGAAGATAATTTAATAAAAGCACTTGAAATACAAGAAAAGGTCAGGGCAATAGAGGAAATGTTGACTTCAGCGGAGGAAAATAAGTCACCGGAAGATGCTAAGGTGGATATAGAGCAAACATACACAAGAAAACGTGAACTTAATGGATCAGAAAGGGATATCGGACTCGAAATAATTTATGGGGAGGCGAAATAAGTAAGTGTCAATATTTCCGGACCATTAAATTTGTGTGTCGTTTATTTCTTTTTTGACTTGACTATTTCGTTCACTATTCTTTATTTGACTATACTGTGCACCTTATTTAACGTAAAAGATATGATCTTTTATAATTAATTTTAGAAAATTACGGTCCTTTCTTCCAGGGCTTAAATTTGATGGTCGACTTTGCCTGTCAACAATTTTTTTAATGACGGCTATCTATTCAAGGGTGCCCTTAAAACATTATGATATACCTTAGTGTAAGTAAAATTATATATAAATCAAATATATATATCATTATAATTCTATATAAATTTTGATAGTCTATCCAAAATATCTCCTTTCATCTGATACAATCTTCTTAAAATTTTGATTGTATTCTATGGCAAAAATCTCTAAATACGGTCATACGGCCATCAAATTTAAGCCCTGCTTTCTTCCATAAGTTACTAAAAATAAATGACTTTAGTTAAATCAAACAATTTTATTTTAAATTAATTTAAATTAACATATTTTAGAAATATTTAATAAAATAATGTTTAAAAGTAATATATAGTATATCACAAATATTTTAGTTATTGTGTTGGTTTTTCTAGTTAGACATTTTAGAAGGTCATTAACAAGAATCCATTCTCATTTGTGCATCCACTATATTTAAATTCTTATTCTATTGTAATAGTCATTGTGTTTTACATCTCTCTTTAGTGATTGTCATATATAAATTAGTTATGATGACTTTCATTTTCATTATATAAGAACTTATATAAATCTTACATGGTATTAGAGATTTTTTATAATCAAAAGACTTTTCATCCAAGTAATTAGGGATCTAAGGCTTCAAGTGTAGTCTTGTGTTCCAAGTTCATTTGGGTGAATGGTGGGCTAGACTTGCACTCGCCATTGTTTTTAGAGGTTCTAAGATAGGTTTTTTTTCTTTATTCAATTTCATCCAAATCAAACATTAGGAGCCGAATTCCTGAGGATTTGCATATGGGAGTGACCTAAATATTTTTGTAGGTGATGCACATTTCCAAGCTCATTTTGGTTAACTTCACTAAGAGCTTCTTTTATGCCCTCTCTTGCTACCTAATCATACCATACACTTATAGAAGCATTATACCATAATTGTTAATGAATATGGATAGAATCTTTTGTGGGGTCTATAATCCCCTACATCATTTATTGCATCACTAGAGGGGCATATCAATGTAAAGGACCTCTATTTTCCTCGACACAATGGTACCCTTATGTACTTTCCTTTTTAACACTATACTAGTCTAGTGGGGCATTTTATTGTGCAAGGCCCATTTAAAGCCACTAAAAACCTTTTTAAACAAACAAGTTGTAGTTAAGTTTTCAATCTTCTTGACTAACAACAAACTCACCCACCAATAGCAAAAGAATCTATCATCTTAAGCTTTCAACTCAATCAAGGTAGTTTTAAGCTTTTAGATGCTTGGCATGTAATTAAAGGAAATTTTTACTTTTCTAAGGGTAATTTCTAAATGTTGCAAACACCTGTAAATGATTCTAATGGTTTTCTCCTATGTAGATTCCCAATAGTAATTTTGCAACAAGAACATGTGGCTTTTATAGTCATATTGGTGGTTGCTTGTCACATCTATGCAATTTTTTGTTTGCTTATGTCATTACCAACATCAATAATCCTCACTCTCCAACCTTGACCCTCATATTAGAGTTCTTTTTTACCTTTAGTTCAAATAGTTCATTCTCTATCATATATACTCTAATTTAAATGTAATTTTTTTATCTTAATTATTTTTTATAACTATGTAAATTGATGACATTATTATTATTTTTTTAATATAGATTTTCTCAAATTTATAATTTTATACTATTTATTGAATGATTCTCGTTTTGAAAACCTTTAGAACCATACCTCGAAAAGATGAGACAATAGAAACCATTTTATCATCTCTAATCTCGTTAAATTCATAGTTCCTTTTCATTTGTTGTGAATGGCTTTTCATCATGCTTAAATCTAATTTTTATAGCATAATAGAAACTTCTTCTAGATAAGGACTGCTTTTAAGGGTTTGCTCCATATGTGCCCATAAGGCTTTGTAGGAGCTCACATTAATGTTCAATTATTTGGTAAAGCTAAGATCCTTTGGTAGATCTCTCGAAAGGCTTAGTTGTAAAATATTATTTCGTGGAAATAATGTTCTAGTATCTGGAAGTTTTCTTTGAAGCTCCTTGAAAGCTGTATCTGAGAGTTTTGAATAGGGTTACTTCAAGTGATGCTAAATACTCTGATTCATGATGTCGAATATAACTTCTTGTGGAAGGTACACATTTTTTTGGAGTCTGCAAAATAGATTTCTTGCATTCATAACGTGTATGTAACTGCATATTTGCTTGCTTATAATTCTGAGAAATGACCCCTAATTTACCCTTTAATTCCACTTCCTACAAATCATACTTAATATTGTTTTTCCAAACTAAACGACAACATCCTTTGCAGAAATTTGGAGGGCTATATGTAGCCACAGTAATCACAAGTGTAAGTCCAAAGTTAATCCTTTTCCTTCAAAATCTTTTCCAGTTGTGGAATAAAATGAGAATTCCCCTTCTGGATAAGCTTCATCAATATATTTAGAAAGCCCATTGTCCAAAGCATAACGAAACTCCTCAACATATATTGATGCCAGTTCCACATCTGCAGGAGGTCTAATCTTTGTACAAACTTGTTTAACATAGTTGATGGCTGCCACTGGAGCAGTTAGGTGATCCAAATAATAAGTCCCATCAAGCTGATCAAATTCTGCTACAATCACCTGACCGCTTCAATTGCGCATCTCCAGAGATATCATGTGAAACTTATTATGAAGGGGGAAGGCTTCCACTGTGGCCATTATGTATATTCTCTCGTCCATTAACACCCATCTAATGACTTTGACGGCATATTGGAATTCTCCAGGACGGGAGTTCGCAAGGAACCACTTTGTCATTTCGATCTTCTGTATTTTGGACAACTTCCCTTCCTCCTCATGCATTAAACCCTAGCATTGCCATAGGATCACATCTCTTCGAGACATTCTACTAATAGCTTATGCACCCTATCATGGATCGCACAGTTCTTTGAGATATTTTGTCAAACAGTTTGCATACTCTATCTGTGCTTTACATTTCTTTGATGATTTATATCAAGCAGTTTGTGCACTGGGTCTACTCTTCACAAAACCATATGTTATTTAAGGAATTCTGTCAAACAGGTCGCATACCCTGTCTGGTTCCACTTTTCCATATATGTAAACCACATTTCAGGAATTATGTCGAACAGTTTGCACACCCTGTCCGTGCTTCCATATTTTGCAAATTGGTCACATTTCATTCAAGAATTATGTCAAAAAGTTTGTGTGACATGTCGATGCTTCAAATCAAAGCATTTCCAACTATAATATCTGACAAAAATTTGCATCCATTATGCTTTGATGGGCATTCATACCTGATCTATGGCTCCCGCTTTGGCACAGGCTTGGAGGATACTGGCATAGGTTACGAAATTTTTGTTTCACAATATTGTTCACACTTTTGCCAAAAATCTCGAATGTTTCGCAAGCCATTTCATCGAATCCATCATGTGTTGACGATTTGCTTTCCTTCTTGTGACTGTTGGGGGTTGAGCAGAGAATTGCTAAGAGCAGAAAGGGATTCAAGGCTGAGAAATGTTTTGCACTAAGTGCAGCTAAGGTTTCGAGGCTGAGAAATGATTTGCACTTTTCAGGTAAGAAGTGATTTGCATGATCTTGCAAATAGCAATCGGAACCCGAACTCTGATTTGCAATTTTGGGGTTTCGGGAAAAATTGCAATTGGCAATTTGTGAGTTTACTGACAATGTGTAATCTTGATTTACAAATCTGAGATCTGCAGACGAATTACAACATACATTTTAGACACAAGGTCTGATGCAGCGCCTCAGCTCAACATAGAGATTGAAGGAGGAGGCAGAGGAGGAGAGAGATAAAACAGAAAGCAGAGATGAAATAGAGGATAAGCTGAAAAGAAATTATATTTGAAATAATGTCAAAATATAAAAATTTCATTCTTTTCATAGATCATAAAACAGAGCTGCTGCTCTTTTCATACACTCACAAAATCACATGAAAATCAAACTCCCCTGTTCTCTGGCTGTTCAAGCTGTAACTACAACAATCTTCTTTCGTATTCTTTATGCTATAATATCTGACAAAAATCTGCATCTGTTATGCTTTGATGGGCGTTCATATCTGATCTACGGCTCCCGCATTGGCACAGGCAAGGAGGATACTGGCATAGGTTATTATATTTTTGTTTTAAAATATTGTTCACTATTGCCAAAAATTTCGACTGTTTCGCAAGCCATTTCATCAAATCAATCATGTGTTGACGTTTTGCATTCCTTCCTGCGACTGTTCGGGGTTGAGCAGAGATTTGCTAAGTGGAGAAAGGGATTAAGGCTGAGAAATGTGTTTGGAACTTCTCAACACAGCAAATGAAATAGGGTTTGGAACTTCCCACGGCTTCCTACTAGAATAGGTAAGGTCTTTTTTGACCTTACTAGGACTAGACCAATTTTTCACTGTTTTTTTTTTAATAATATTTGATGATTTTGAAGAATTCTAAAGTACTTTTAATATTTGAGTTTCAATTTTTGAGGGTTTTATAGATTTTGTTGGTTTTTTTTAAATAATATTTGATGATTCTGAATAATTTTAAAGTACTTTCTATTTTCAATATTTGAGTTTTAATTTTTGAGGGTTTTATAGATTTTGGTTTTATTGCTTTCTCTATATTTTTTGGCATCTAATTTCTAGGTTACAATTTGTTTTATAAATTTGACAAGTCTTTTTATGGGTATGTGTTTTTTAATAAAACAGTGATTATATGGGTATGTGTTTTCGAATGACGTCTTTTTGACAATGAGGTATAGAGGTGTGTAATAGGAACATTTTTAATTTAACTATTCTTCAATATGTTTTAATTTTGCAATTAAGTTATAAATTAAAAGATATTTGTATCAACAATCATCTATTCATAAATCAACAAGCACCCATTAAGTTGCATTAAGTTGCTAGATACAAAGTGATGGGTGAAAAACATGTCCAAATCCTATGTTTCATTTTATTACCCTTTCCTAAGTCTTCCTCCTATTAATTATTATGAGAATGGAGAAATATTTAATATGTTTTAAAGAATGAAAGAATGCTTTCAAAGTGCCAAAGTGATGATATATTATTCCAATCTGAATGGCTTGCGACAGGAACAAACCATGTTGAAGGTAATCTTTGAAGATCGGAGAGGCAAAGGACGGATTGGATGTGCTGTGAAATTGCTCATTTCTATTTTCTGCATTACATTTTGAAACAGTTTTCAATGTTGTTTTGGGTTTGTGGCTTGCGGCCAAACTAAAGACTATTAATATTTTGTTTGTTAGCCATAGGCCATAACAAACTGCAACTTCTTCTAATCTTAGTCTATAATATTCGACGTGTTGGTTATAGGCTGTAACAATAAGAAATCGTGTACATAAATATGTTAATGGTTTAGTTTGTTGAAGATATAGAGAATAGACGTATATTTTATTTCTACAACGAATTGGAATGAATTGAATTAGATGTTTGTGACATTGAGCTAGCATAGTCGATTTCTTTCCACTCGCCTTGTGAACCAGAGGAAGGGCCCACTCTCAAGATACTCGATGGGGTTGTCGTGTGTTTGAATTAGTAGAATTTGTATGCTGTGTGATTTATTTCATGTTGAATGTATTTCACAGAGTGTGATCAGTTTATGATTTAATCTCCTTTTAAGTTCGGAAAGATTTGATATTTGGCTAATGTGGTTGATTCATTGTTAAATACGGTTTTGTAATCGGTATATAATCATTTCACTGTTGAATGCAATCATTAACTGAAGTATATATGATTCAAATATTTTGGTAGTTTATTTATCTTTCAACTACATATATTGTTTTCACTACATGTGATTTGATTCATGTTGAATGTATTTCACAAAGTGTGATTAGTTTACATGATTTTATTTCCTTTTAAGTTCGAAAAGCTTTGATATTTGGCTAATTTGGTTGATTCATTGTTAAATACGGTTTTGTAATTGGTATGATCATTTCACTGTTGAATGCAATATTGGTAGATGCAAAGGATGAATTTCAATTTGTATACAAAGGAAAGGTTGTTATTGCTAATGGGTAGGTGTGGTGTACTGTAATACCCATTGTTAGTTGTATCATATGGAGATGTGAGTCGATGCCTAACTCTGTAGGGAAAATCTTAATGTCGGGTACACAGAGATGAGACTACTAGGGTTCTATTGTTTGCCTGCCTGGGGTAATTTCTTATATAATTAGGATCCATTGCTGTAGAAATTGCTATGAGATGTCCTATAATTGAACTCCTGGAAACATATAAAAAACAAGAGATTATTCATGTTTCTATTGTTAGACAGCGTTTGTGTTAAATACACAGTTTTAGGATTTTGAAGAATAGTTAGGGACCATAAAAAAATTGTATACTATTTAAGACTTTAACTCATATATAATTTCCATGCAAATAAAGAAGTATCTATACCATCTAAAATTAACAAATTAAGATGAGTTCTGGAAATATACCTCTGAAAACTGCAAATGGCCAGGTTGTGCAAAAGCTGACTTAACAATGGTCTCCCACTTCGCATCGTCAATGCATGCTTTTGAGCCTTGTTGCAGATTTCAGAGAGGACTTCCAAGTCTTGAATACTGTGATGATGGTGAATTTGCAGAGGGAGTCCGAGGCATGGCACACCAAAGCCATGACTCGGAGAGTTGGGTAGTGGGGGACTGGGGGTGCCAAACTAGTAATAGAAACAATACTTTCAGGTATCACATTGACATGAACCATACATCTATTTTCATCTAATACCTCCTTGCTCTTGTTGACAATGCTCAAAGGCTAGCCTCCCTTCACCTGAACGTCAGAGATTTTTCATACCAACACAATGCTTTGTTCTTTGCAGTCAGATTCATTACTTATACAAATATTTTGATATATTTTGACCTAAACAATATGGCTGATCAATCACCACACTAGGATGCTGCTATAGATTTTTGGATTTTAGATCATTACTCACATTAACTACCTCGAACATCTTCATAGAATCTACAAGACAGTTGTCAAAAGCATCATTTTTTGGTTTACTTTGTGTACATCAGGTACTATAACATCAAAATTTGATTCACTTCTTTTCACCAGCTCATTATGATTCAAATAACCAGGCTTCACCACTGAGGATCTTGTCTTGTGTACAGAGAACATATACAGTTCTTCCAATGGCTTGACTAACAGAACTAGGTCTGGTAGTATTCCCCAAAAGAGGCGGGCTCTTCAAAAGCATACATCTTCGGTTATAAGAAAAAAATGCTGCCATATGCTGCCAACCATAGGGACAGTCGGTTATAAGACGACAGTTTCAGAAGAACTAGGAATTTTGCGTCAACTTAACTATGAGATTGGCCTAAAATAATGAACTTGTTTAATATTAGTTCCAATTTCCAGATAGGTCAATGCCATGCATGAAGTTGGTTAAGATTATTTTTCTGGTTGAGACACATATAGTTACCATACAGGGCCTTAGCGAAATGTTCTGCCAACAATGTGAAGTTATCAAATAATTGTAAACAAAATTCTAAAGATGATCTGAGGATCATCAACACGACAATTGCTAAACAACTAATTACAAAAGATCTTATATGAGAGATGATATATTCAAATAAAATGGCGAGGATTGATCAATGGGAATTAGTTTCATTTGGATTTTTTCAACCTATTGATCAATGTTTGAAGTTTTCTTTTATTGTTTTCAATTTGATCTATTAGGTTTTCTTGCACTCAAGAGGATGTCAAGGAATTGATAGAAATTGATAGAGGAGTTTTTTTGTTGTCAATATTTTTCACCAAGAATTTCATATATTGGTGAACTAAGAACTTCATAAATTGGTAAACTAGGATTTTCATGAATTGGTGAAGGAAAATTAAAAAAACATTGAATCAAAACCATTACTAAATTGTTATTTAATTTAATTTTTACACTTAAAAACTAGAAAATCCTACCTCCTTGACCTTGTAGAGGTTGTAGAATTTTGATGGTGGCTTGATCAACTTTAGATTGTGTGCATTTTCTCACTCATAGTTTGTTGTTGCAAAGATGAGAGGTTGAATTCAAATGAGCTCGGTCTCTTTGAAATTATGATTTTATGTTAGAAAAAATGTGAGCATATCTTGACTTGGTAGTGACTAAGCTAGGCTTGATCACTACCAAGACATAATGTGAGTGTGTTATAACATGCTTGCATTATATCCTAGATGGACCAAAAAGTGGTAGTGGCCATTTTTTGGCCCCCCATCTTTCTACACATGCCCACAAAGGCCATTCTTAGCTTTTTATATTTGTCTATGGTGTCTATATTAACTTAGAGATGTTTATTGTAATATTCATTAATAATTTATCAATCCATATTTCACACTATTTGGTTAGTTATTCTTGAGCCCAAGCTTGCTCATTTTTTCTAGCATACTCTTTTTGAATGTCTTCCTACTGGTTCTAGATCAATCCATTTTGGAATTCAAGATCTCCTATGTCTATTTTGCGGCTATCAAGAATCTCTAAAGTATCTTTTCTAGTTTTTTCTAAGAAATCAATTTTCTTGGATCTAAATTCATGATTTTTCAAGCCTTTTTGGTATGAACTATTTTCTTGGAACATGGTTTTGTTAGGGGATTGACATAGAATTCCTTCTCGATTTACCTAGATCTAGCATACCTTCAAGTCAAAAATTCCTTTCGACATTTAGAAGGAAAAAATTTCTACTCTAGTTTCTAGATGTTTTGTTGATCCCAATTTCTCTCTTTCTACTAAATCTATGATTTACTCTAATGTGCTTATACAAATTCAATTGCAAGCCAACAAGGTTGCACTTGAATTTGTTCATCTCCAAGGGCTACTAGATCTTAGGGGTAATGAACTATGTACTAGTTTTAGAGTTTGTTTGATTCCTTCCTCTATTTGAGGTCATTATCCACATCATGGGCATCGTTGGGTGCATAAATAGTTTGGTCATGCCAATTGGGTTGCTCATTCTTAGGCTTCTCCACATCCTATGAGAAGGGACCATGCTCAACAAGGATGCTCTAAGTATACTAGCCATGATTTTGCCTCTCCCTTATATTTTAGTTGTTGGATTGATGGTTGGCTAGACTCTATCAAATTCCCTTAGTTGGCTCTTCATATTTCTCCTATTCATGACTTTATTAAAGATTATAAATATGATGTTGGTAATGATGGTTGGAAACCTCAAAACTTGTTGATATAGGGTTAAATTGAATAATCGAGAGCTACCTTCTTCTACTAGTGCTCTTGCTCTTGTTGTGTAGTGATTTATTCTAATTGTGTTTTGTTTTTTGTCTTGTTTGGAAATTTTGGATCTAACTCTTTTCACCCTTCCTTTTGCTATGAATATTTATAAAATCATTTTTTAAACAAAGATACTTATTCATAAAAAAAATTAAGTCTCAATATTTTAATTCATATTTGTTTTGGAATGGTATATTTAATCTTAATATAAAATATAACATAATAATTCATTCTTGAACTCCTTCTAAATTGGACTTACACACCAAGGTAGGAAAAATAAAACATCAATCTAAATCAGTTGATTGATTGTTTGTCCTATCTTTTTGGGGTTGCTTGTAACCACTCAAAATTTTTGGGGTATAATTATTTTACATGCTATTTTGAGAGTTAGTGTGAGATTAAGGGTCTAGTAGTAGTTTTGTCACTCCAAAAATCTAGTCTATAATTTAGGTAACACTTAAATTTAGTACTGGAAATCTAGTAATTTTGATGGAAGGGGGAGATAAACATATGTAATGGGGGGTAGTGGGCCTCTCTAATTAATAACATTCTTTTTGGATTTCTTATCTTTTTGTATATTTTTTACTTTCACTTACATTGTTTGTTGTGTCTTGGTGATGAATATTAAATAATGTCTATGTTGACCTAAGGTACTACATCAATTTGGTATTAGAGATATAAGAGAATCATATTAGAGATTTACCCATTAAATTTGATTCTCAACCATTCTTTGGTAGCATAAGTGTAGTGAATCTGATGTGAAGCTAAGTTGAAGAAAATGTTGTCACTATCATTGAATCCTACTTAATTTAAGAATTGAGAAGAATTTTTCATGGAAAGAGGAAAATAATAGGAGATGAATATACAAGACAATATTCCTCATTGACAATGTAAAATAAGACCAATCAAAGTTAAGATCAAAAGAAAAGGAAGGAAATAACAAAGGAGATGGTATGTGGTTTAATCAAGAGGGTTTACATTTGACTAGGTCTTCTTGGCCTCGTTAGTAAATGACATTATTATTGTATTAAGGATTTACATGGACTTTATACCATGGTATTTGAATGATACAACATTGTGGACCAATTTCCTCAACATGTCATTACAATAGGTATAAAAATCTCCAAAAAAAGTAGAGTATCCATTAATTCTTGATTCCCACTAGATCTTATACGTGTTGGAAGCATCATGGGAATTTTTGACAACAAATGCATACTTAATTTTTTGCCATAATTTTTTATGAAGATTTGTCATATGAAAAGAAGGCTAATGAGTCACAAGAGGCGAAAAGTTATTTTTTTTAGTATTAATTTTTGTTAGTTTGGATTTGATTTCAATTGAATATGTAGTCAAAGTAAGAGGAGGTGCAAGTACGAAAATGTTATGGACCTTCAGTATATTGGGTGTGGCACTCACCATAGTATTATGTGTTGCAACAAAAAACATTTTTTTGAATTTGAGCCTTCACATCTTTCTTTAAAAATAAAGTGATGTTCTAATGATAGCAGTTCAAGTGAAGCATCTACATTTTCAATTCATCTTGAAGAAGAATGAAATAGGAGAAGACATAGAAAGAGGGGAATAAAAAATAAGAACGAGTTTTGTTCTATGTAGGTAGACAGAAAAATTTGGAACTGTTGATGTTTCTAGATAGGGAGAAGTTGGTGAAGTTCATTAAGCTAACAATAATTAGTTAAAATTATGTATATGGAATGGTATCACAATATGAAAAAGAGAATATTTAAGTTTTAAGAGAGAATAGGTAAAAGTCATGTAGAAGCAAATAATAGAGAAAACAAATAAATTACAAAAAATAGAGTATGAGTTAAAAGAGTTACGGTGGATGTTGGAGGAATATGAGACATGAAATTTAATTTTAAGACAAAGAAAAATAAATCTACAAGAAAGGCATTGTAGAATTGTGAGAAGGTAAAAAAATGGTGATGATAAATACTCACATTGTGAGCAAGAGTTATGTTCCTAGAGGGAATCTACAAAGTCAAGGATTATCTAGGGATAAAACTATTAGAATAAGGAAAGATTAAATCCCTTGAAAAGTTGAAAAATTATTAGCAGATAAAAAGTCCATAAATATGATCTTCTTAGAGTTTTACAAAGCAAAGATAGATGAATGAGATGAAGATAAAGAGGATGAGCTAGATGAATCTATTGAGTTGTGTTACATCAAAGAAGGGGAATACATTCAAGATTATAATGTAAGAGAAGAGTTGAAAGACTATAATGAAGAGGAATGTATTGTATCACACAACATGGCCTAATATGTTCTAGCAATATAATTTTTCCATATTAGAGAAGAAGATGAAATAAAGATGAAGATCTTTGGGAGCTACATTTGTGATGAAGTTGTTGAGGGTGATTTTGGTCATGCACAATGTGCTAGGCAATAAGGGTTTATTGCCTTTCTTGAAAAGTAGTGAGAACTACTCCAATGTTCCTTTCTGCCAAGTCTTGACTATATGGATAACATAGTTGTAAGACCAATGTAGTTTCACGATGGGGTCTAGAATTTAGATAACTAAAAAATTATATGCAATTGTAAAAGATAATTTAAATAACTCAAAATAGCAGATTGCATTTCAAAAAATAGTAGATTGAGAATTATTTTATTAATCTTTCAACACAATGCATGAACCATTTATAAAATAAAGTGAAAAAAGAAGTAGGGTAACGAGGAATAATGCAAATCTATCTTAACCAGACAACAACATCATTCAATTGATCATGTCAGTAAGTTTTAACAAGATCTTTTGTAACAACCATTAATAGAAATAACATTCACACATTTATGATTAATGGAGTGCAATCTTCAAAGGAATCACAAACTCATAAGATTTTCAAATTTCATTCAACTAGAACACCGTTAATCACATGTAGATCTAGGACAAAATCCTACTTAATTCCACAGATTAAACTCAAATCTCATCAATTTAGTAATTGTAATTAAACACAATGATCATACCATCACCATGGTGCTGACTCCAAATGCATGCAATACAAGCATAATCCTTAGATAAATGAATCGGTTCACTTTGGAAACAGATTCAATAGGAAAAACTCCACATTGAGATTGTATTTTTTTGTAGTTGCAAAAATTACCTAAGAATCCAAACCTATCAAATGATCCAGAATTAAACATATATAGAAAATCAAGTTCCCATGATTGTGTATCTAAAATAAAGAACAACTAGAACCAACTCTAGTGTCTAAGTCCTTAATTGAAATTAAAACTTTAAATAAAATAAGACTGAACTGGGCATCTCAGTTGCAACCAAGTCTTTTTGCTAATTCTAAGGAAAGCATAATGGAAAATATGGTAGTTAAAAAGCTAGGTGCCACCTAGTGTAGTTCAATCATTAATTAATAACTAAAGAAAATTCAAACTGAGAGTAACTAAGAGTCTCCAAAATCCAATGCACATCACCTCCATGTATTGTGGCACATGACTTTACATCAACATTTCCTACCAAGAATTGTGCCTAGTTTAATGCCAACCATTCTTGAGAATTTGAAGAAACACACTATCTTCAACATTATCAACACTTTGCAAAACATTGATCCAACTACAACAACACTTATCTTGTCTTTAGTTTACTTAGAAAATTTATTTTACCATGTTGGTACTATCTCATTCATTCTTCCTATGGACGGTCCCTTATGAAATTGGATCTTGACTTTCTGATCAAAAGTGACCCTTTCAATATATATTTTTAGTGTTGAAAAAAGGGTTCTTAAGCTTTTTCACACTCATTTGGGTCCTCCTTGTGGATTTTGGCTTAATGTTGCCTTGATTGAATGTTGTAATTTGGATAACACATTCACATTAGGTCTTGGGCCCTTTTGAACTAATAAAAATCTAATGATGCCTTGAAAAAGTGTTGTAAAGTGTTGTAACACACTTTCACACTTTTCTAGGATCTTATAAGTCAATTAAGCTTATCCAAGCCTTATTTCAAAGTTTTGTAACACACTTTCACACTTTTCTAAGCTTGTCATTAATAATTAGGCCTTCTTATGCTTAATTGGCCCCATTTGGTATCCACATGCCTTATTTATGTGCATTTTTTAAAATAATCCCGAAAAATACCATTTAAAACATTTAAATCTAGAAACCTTCCTTAGTTTCCTAAGGTGGGACTCATTCACCATTATGGGAAAATGAGTCCCCTTAGGTGGGACCCATTAGCTCAAAATTCAAATTTAATTCGAATTTCTAGTGAGTTTTTATTCTCCAAGATCTAAGGTTGGCCTATGATGTAATTTAGGGAATTATTGCATAACTAAGTATAAATACAAGGTTCTTTCTCTCATTTTTTATACCTAGCATTCAAGTATTCATGCATATAGTTTACAAGAGAATTTGAGCATTCACAAGAGAATTCAAGGCATTTGAAGAGGAGATTATCAAGCATTTAAGAGAATCTTCAAGTGTCTTTCATCATGTCAAAGATTGTTTGCATCATGTTGTTTTAGAGCTAACAATTATGGTGTAGTATTTGTAAGCATTACATTCAAGGTCTATCAACATCAAGCTAGAGTTCAAATCTACATCTATTGGAGCCATTACTTACATGTTTGCAACATCTTATTGCAAGGGTTTGGTGAGTTGCAAAATTGTTTTTCATTCATTCATCATTCTCTTTCTATATTTCATTATATTTCAAGGGTTTAATTACCAACAAGGGGTTTGACCAAGGAAAAACCCTATTCACTAACCCCACAACATTTTTCCCTCTTCTTGTGTGTGATTTGTAGGGCTAGGTTGTAGATTTAACAAGAATTCAAGATTGGAAAATTTGTCATCAATTTTTCAAAGAAAGTCAAAGTTGTCAAAGTCCTAGGAGACGCTTGGAGAAGGTCTACAGGTTGAATGTTACAATTTTGGACCTAGATATGAATCAAGAACAAAAGAGAAAACTGATAGGAACTAAATCCATTTTATAATTTCTAGAAAACTAGAAGTGTATTTATTCACCACGATTGGTGAATGAGTCCCACTTTACACCTAAAAAGTATTTTTATAGATCTAAGCACCCATTTGTCCAAAAGCTATTCTAGCACAGTTTTCCCAAAACTGGACTAATTCACCAAGACTAGCATATGAGTCCTAGTTAGATTCAGCATTATATTTTTTAGGATTTCAGAGCCCCATCCTACCTTTAGTAGTTTCCTAGGTGCACTTTTTCAGTTTCATAGTTTTCTGTTACATTTTACTTGCATTTTTAGGTCTTTTTGTATATCATACTATGTTTTCAAACATTTTCTTTTCCAAGTTTACACTTGCTGGTGAGCCCCTCATTAGATATCATTAAATCCATAGAACCTTTCCTTTGTTAGGGTATGTGCAGGATCATCATGAAAAAAATAGGCCCTTAAGTGGCGAAAAATTCAAAAAAATCAGAGTTAGACAACTTGACATAAAAATTTGAATAAGTTATCTATATTATTTCAAAAATATTTAAGAATAGAATCTATAGAAAATTGAATATATTTTCTAAACTACTAGGTTTATTTAAAAAAAAAAAATCTATTTAGTGAAATTTTGAAATTTTAATGCAATAGTACTTAAATTTTAGGGAAAAAATAAGAAGTAGGTGTTTTTCTAACCAGGTCCTATCCACAATAAAATGATAAGATTTTTTTATAATATTTTAGATATAAGTAGAGGACTCATATCCTGATGTGATTTATATTTTTTTGTAATTTTTTTCCAAGTAAATAATTAATTATGAATTTTTTATTACAACTTTTAAAAAATATAAAAACTCGTATGTCTGACCAACTTAACTTGGTCAAAACTTCATGAAATTCATTTTTTTTAATCCTATAGTATGCGAAGCATAAAATGTGATGCATGTTCTAGATTCAAAAAATGCGATACCATTTGAAAGCTATAGATATTTTTCAATCAACCTATCAATCAGGACTTTTGTCATAATTCAAATAGAAAATGAATAATAATTATTTATTAAATTCAAAGTAAAGCATAATTTATATTGTTGGAAAGCTGAGAATCTCCTTTAAAAACCCTTTTTGTTTCAACAATTTTGGGTAAAAAGAAGTCGTTAGCCACATACCCTACACATACCCATCATATTGCCACTTTTTGACCCATCATGGTCTTACACGTACCCTTCATATTTCAATCTCCTTTTCATTGAAATCTCAAGGGTTTGTTCTTGAGTGAAGTGTTGAAAAATTGGTGTCTCTCTCCTTTTAGGTCCAAAACCCTAGAAGCGAAAGAAATCGCACCCATTTTTCTTCATTTCAATATTTCCTCTTCCAAATCACCATGGAGAAAGGTTGTTTTAACATCAAGTTGTTCCAAATGCAAATCCTCAACAACCATAGTACTTAAAACAATATAAATAGAAATCATTTTAACAACTAGAGAAAATATTTCATCAAAATCAATGCCCTTTTTCTATGCAAATCCCTTTACACCTAACTTAGCTTTAAATCTTTTCTTACCTCCATCTTCCTCTTTTAGCCTACATGTTAAACAAGTGTAGGACAACTAAGAGGGGGGGGGGGGTGAATCAGTTGTCACACAAATTCAAACTTAAAAATTTATCACTTAGCAATTCTTCAACCAATCTATTATGTTTTTAAATATGAGCATGAAACACAAATAACAAAAAGTAAATCAACACAATGAACACCAAATTTTTATGTGGAAAACCCAATAAGAGAAAAACCACGATGATGGTTAACTTAGAATATATAGTATTTTCAAATAGGCTCACTGCCAAAATGACTCATTGTCCAAGTACAAAGTGCTCACTGCCTACAAAAGGGACTCATTGTCCAACAAGGAGGCTCATTGTCTACACAAGATTATGCAAAACAAAACAAGGCTTTACAGCCAAAAAATGAACTGGAAAGATGCACCTATCATGTGCTAATACAATTCTGGTGATGCTTAGTATTAAGATTTTACACCCTTCATTCTTCGCTCACTTTTACATCAACTACGACCTTACTAATCACCCATTCACATTCATTATTCGCTCACTATTTATTCTCTCTTCTCTACTCTCTCACATCCACCACTATTTATTCTATCTCTTCTATACTCTCTTTGCTTCTCATCATTTTCAAAAATAGTTCACCATATATATATACCCGATCTTCATTGCAAGCATCAATTAGTTCATCCTAATTAGATGCAATTCTCATTTATAAAATATATCAATGGTTAGCTCCAATAGATCACAAAATACTTTTCAAATGCAATTCAACTTTTAACATACTGCATTATATCAACTTAGACCAAGAAATGGATTGCACATAAGTTTTTATATTATATCAAAATTAACTTAACAAGTCAACCATGAATAGTTTTCAATGCAACCAACAAAATAATGTCACTTCATTATACTAGTGCCATAACACGAAATAACCTGATCATGCATGCCTTTAACATCCATAAGTAATTTCCCAAAACTATAATAAGAAACTATCAACTATGGAGAAATGTGGACAAGAGTACCAGAGAGGCACCAAAAATACTATATCTACCACCAAAGAAGATAAGTCAATTATACACACCTATTTAGAGTATCAGACCAAGCTACCAACATGGTGACATCAATGACAAGATATAGATAACCTTCCAACAATCTCCCCCTTTGTCATTGATGACAACATGTAAACAAAATTCTCTTTCCTAATTTCATTTCAACTTTTTACAACTCTCTCCACCTTTGACATCAATGGCAAAGGGTGCCAAAAATGAGTGTAAACATGGTGACATAAAAATTTCAAAAGATTTCTAAAAACTACCAACAATCCAAAACTTTTAAGCATACAAAAATTAAGTAAAGATGGCATTCTTCACATAAAATACCTTCTTATACCTTTCCTTGAGAACTGGAAACAACTTCTTCTAGTTGAATATAGCAGACTCCAATCTTGTGCATGTAATTTCCAATAAACCCAATAGAGTAAAAGAGGGTGACCAATCTGTAATGGAACATTGTTTCTCAACATTTTTAACATCAATAAGAATTCCAAAAAGATGCTCTAACTGGACTTCAACAGTTTCTTTAAGAAGCCAAAAGGTCTTCATCAGATCCTCTCTTTGTCTTTGTGTAATGATTAGTTCAACCTGTAGTTCACCAACTCTTGTTCTTTGCTTCCCTTATTTATCTTCAAATATATCAAAATTATTCCCAATGTTGTTCACTTCAACTTCAATCGCTTCAATTTTGCTTCTGAAATTACCTACAATTGCAGGCCACCGAAGACTATACTTGTAAACATTTGAAATTTCTTTAATACACTTCTTCATTTCCATAATCAATCCAAACAGTCTCTTCTTAGCTTTTACACATCTCCTTTCAACCAAGATTCCCATCTTACATCCTTCTGGACCTTCAAGCAACATTGTTTCTTCAACAATTTCAATCAAATTTTCTGGCAAGAAATTAAAAACAACAGTTACTTCAATACATTTTTGAAGGAGATAATCTACCAGAGCATCACAAATTTTTAATTTTTCAATAGATGAGGAAAAATTCCATATTTCACCAATATTCTTCATTTTTCCTTCAACTATCATAGATTGGAAGTCATTAGGACCAGGGAATTTAGTTCCAGTCAGAGATTCTTTCTCCTTCTCATCTGAAATGTCAATGATATCTTTAATTATCTCTTTTCTCTTTTTTGATTCCAGAGGGGAATCATTGATAACAACCTCTAATTCTCTTTTTCCAAAGGAAGAGCCCACTTCAAATTAACTTGATGCAAGTTGAACCATAGATTTTTGGGTCTGTGTACTTCTCTTACACTCTTAGGGTTTTTCACCTAAAAGGAGAGAGATAAACCTCAAAAACCTGGGTGTTTCACTCAATTTAAGATATGTATGATGAAATTATGTCTAAATGTAGTTTTCTAGATGCAACTAATTTATAAGATTGATTGATTAAGTATGCTAAACTATTGAAATGCAACTTGTTTGAAAACACATTGTGCTATGCAAAAATGAACTAGAAATAAATGTAAAACTTAATAGAAATGGATCAAACTAAAAGTGTGCACCTAGGATCTTGATGAAGGATGGAAAAGACATTTGGAAGGCTGCTGATACTAGAATTTAGGCCTGGTGGGACTCATTCGCCACTCTGAGCGAATTAGTCTCAGTTCTGGATAACTATACCAAACCCCATTTTAGGCAAATGGGTGTCCAAATCTACAAAAATATTTAGAAAAACATGTACAGTGGGACTCATTCACCACTAATGGTGAATTAGCCCACTTTGTACTTTCTAAAAACTCAAAAATAGAATTTGTAGCTTTTAGATTGCTCAATCTGCACCTCAAGGTATCTAGATCTGAAATTGCCAAATTTAGGCCTGTAAGTGACTTGTTATTGATATTTTTGACTTGAATAGTGAAGATGTGACTTGAATAAATTTTCAACTTGATCTTCAATGATTTAGAAGCTTCTAAGAGTCTTAAATTTGTAAACACGCAAAAGGAGAAGAAAAAATGTTGATTGCTAGGGCATGGGGGTTTGCCTTGGTCAAGCCCCTTTTAGGTAATTAAACCAAAATGATGAAATAATAATGAAACATGAAAAATAGAATTGATTACCTTTCCATGATGAATTATCTTGAAATTTTGCAGCAATACATGAATATTCATCCCTTGAAAGCTTTAGAAAGCTAGCTTGATGACTTCTAATGAAGAAACCCTAGCTTGCTTGACTTGGATGATAATATAGATGATGAATTAAAGATAAGAGATGTACAAATGAGTTGTTAAATTAGAGATGGATGTAAAATGAGGATAACAATAGTTATTTATAGACAATTGTGCCTTAGTATCCTAATCATACCTAATCACAAGCCCACATATAGAAAAATTAAACTTTAAACCTAATTTTTCCCACTCAAACCTTGAAAATGACTCAAAATGGAAATCATTCCCCACCAATGGTGAATGGGTCCCATATATATGGGACTAATTAACCACTAATGGCGAATGGGTCCCATAAGAGTCATTTTTCTAGTTGGAATGCCAAGAAGTAAGAAAATTAGGTTTATATGATGACTATGTCAGTTATTTGATCAAATTATGCCTCAAGATGCACAATATGGGTTAATAGGGGCCTATTAATGATGATATAAAAGTCAATTAGGGCTTGGGACAAATAATTCAATGTGAAAGTGTAATTAAATACACTTTAAAAGACTAAAATGAGGTCCACACAGCCTAGGAAGGCACAAGAACCAATGTGAACGTGCAAGACACATTACAACACTTGGTTAAAGTTAAATTTACTTTACAAGCCTTCTAAATTAATGCGATGATGGATTAATATACATTTTATAATGTTGAATCAAGAGAATATGGGTTCATTAAGTCTAGAAAAGCATGAAAGTCCTTTACAAGACTCTACAACACCTTCACAAGACGTCAATAAACACATTTTATTTAATTTGAAAGGGTCCAAGACCTATTTTGGATGCATAAAATGCCTCACGATACCTAAATAAAGGCATCATTAAGTCTGATTATCATGAATTATTCCCATGTCAAGTAAAGGGTCCTTTTTCTCTATTGCACACAGATAGAACAGAGCAAGGGTTTGCTTTCAAAGATGAGAAATATGATTTGCACATGTTTACATTATCTTTCAAAGACTCTAGATATTTGTAAATTTTCTTTCCAATAGGGACACCAAATTCCCACATCACATTATCTTTTCCCAGTAGAGAATTCAGAAAGTAAAACACCAGACACACTAGCAAGGATCCAAAACAAAAGGGATAATTCTCAACCAATGACATTTAAACATTTTCAAGAAAATTCTCAAGTAACAGGCTACATAAATCAAATTGTCTATTCTCCTTAACCAACATATGGGAAATATGTATGAAAATAGTCAATGTTGAACTTTCACGGTTTCTGAAATAAATTTTGTATGAAATACCGTATGCAACATAGCTAATGGTCGAATTAGCAAGTTTATCAATCAACAATGCTCTAAGATCTCTGCTGATGCCAATTAGCTCCTCCACATCTTTATAATCGACAATTTTCTTTCTAGGGAGCTCTGCAACATTGCATAATCCAATGCTTACTTCAGTTACTTCCTTTGAGATCAAATAGGATTTTTCTAAAACAATGCTTCCATCCTTGAAGTGATTCAAGAAGAACAAGATAACCTCTTTATCTGTAATCCACAAAAATTTACTCCATAAATCCATCCCTAGGGTTTTTATGTTCTATAATCCGACTTCGCTCAACCCTAGTTCAATTACTTTCATTTTCCTATGATTGTATTATTCCAATTTGAAACTTTTCAGCTTCAAAGGGGTAACATCATGGTGTAGGAGCACCTTGACACAAAATGCTCTCAAAAGGAAAAAAAAAGAAAGAAAATTTGAGCTTTCAAATGTAAAAGAATGTAAATCATTCAAGAAAGGTCTTGAGTGGGTATAATTAATGTATTTGAGTCATTCTAGGAGGTCAAAAAGATAGATTTTTTTTTTTTGGAAAAATGCTAAAGTTTCCAATTTTGTACAAAGCAAAAGATGCAAAAAAGAAAAAATCAAAAGTTAATGAGTCATTGAGGGAAAAATAAAGAGATAGGTCGATCAAGGGAGTTAAAGAGCTAGTTATTATCCAGGTAACATCTTTAAAAAGCTTGAGAAGGCATGAAAATGATTTATTCCTGTATTCTTGAAGTTTATCATCAATAAAAGTACCCTGTTTTGTTAATTTGCAGAGTTCTTTTTGCATTTCATTCACTTGTATAGACTGTATTGTAGCATAGGGATTGAAATATTTTTTTCTTGATATATTATATAGTTAGAATCATTTTGAATCCACTTAGGAGTGATTTGATCAAGTAGAAAAATTATTTGAAAGCATTTTCTGTAGTTCAGTTGGAAACCCTTAAAACATGGGTTTTGAGAGTCTTATAGGAAAAATGAAGTCTACTCCACCGAATTAGGCTAGTTAGATCAGTGGAGTAGATGTTACTAGGATTTTTTAGGTTTCCTTTGTGCTTTTTTGTGCAGGGATAAAAGAGAATGCAAGATATTTGAGTTTGATTGCTGCTCCAAGAGGAAAAATCAGAGTTTCCTTCATGAAAAGAATGGCACTATAATAAAAAATAACGTAAAAGCATGCAAAATAGTTGGGAGAGGGTTTATAAAATTGGTGCAGACCAAAAAAAATGTGTTTGAAGAAATTTCAATAAGGAAGAAGGTTTGGAGAGCATATTTCCTTGAAACCCTAATTCATTAAGCTAGTTTGGAGCAAAAAGAAAGGGTTTGTTGGATCAAAATTTTAATGGATTTGTTTTCTTCATAAATATTGTTGAATCTTGAGTTTTGCAACATTAATTAAGACTGTTTAAGGTTATATTTCATTTTGGAGTTGATCCAATGGTGGTTGCTTTGTAATTTTGGCCTAATTGGGCCTATGGTTGAAATGGGATAGTCAATTTTTTGTTGATTCTTTTCAAAACACTAGCACCCATTTTTGAAGTATGTTTAATAAGGCTAAAATGGGTTCCCAAATATGTATTTATCCTATAGAGATTCAATGTGGTTTGCAAGATACACCTAATTTAGTGTTTTGGCACTTATAAGCAAATTTGGTCTTTTAGTGCAAGCAATTGAGAAATATGATTAAATAGTGTTGTAAGAAGGTGTTTTAGCTTTTTTCCTATCAAAATAAATATGAATAAAGTTTACTAAGTTCTAGTAAAATTTAGGAAGCAAGATTTGAAGTTTTGGTGTCTTTGAAGCCTTGTGGATGACAAGCAAATTTGATGGATTTTGGTGAAATGAGCATATGAATTTTTGGTGATTTATGAAATTGATCTTCTCAGTTGAGTTAGGGTTTTATGTACCCTAGATGATTTTTTTTTTAATATATTATCTTGCATTAATTGGTATCAGAGCTAGAAAGGTTCTATTGAGTGTTTGAATTGATGGTTTGTTGAAGTTGTTGCTGATGACGAGTTGTTGAGTTTGGTTGCAGGTGCTTGATCCATCTAAGCTATAGAGAGAAAGTATTTTTTTGTGAGTTTGTAGTTGTGTGAAAGTCAAGAAAGAACATGATTGGTGGTTGCCAAAGGACTAGGGAGAGACAAGCGGAGACACCTAGGTGAGGTAAGGAAGTTTGTTGAGTTGTGTTGTGATGCAGTAAGAAGTAGATGGATACTTGATTGTGAAGCACTTGAGTTTGTAGCCATTGTGAGATGTTGGTTAGTTTGAGATTACTCCACTGATGGGTGTAATTGAAATGATGAAGTTGGTTAGAGAAGGTCAAGGAAGTTTGCTGGAGAGAAGCAATTTGAAAGGATAGTCATGTGTGTTTGGTTGAGGACAGAGTCAGAGGAAAGATGAGAGTTGAGAAAGGATAGTCCTGTGGCCTTTGAAAAGGAAAGAATATTTTGTGAAAATGATAAGCAGAGAAAAAATAAAAGGAAAAGACAAAGTGAAGGCAATGATGAAGACAAAGTTGAAGATAAGATGGAACTAAGACAAAGACAAGTAGGAGATAGGAGAAGAGAAAGAGAGAGAGAAAGCAGTCCAAGGAAGATTTTAATTTGTATTTCAGGTACAAGTAAAGATGATTCAATTTGTTTCCAAGGGACTTGGAAAGGTTTAGTTGGTTGGTTGTATGGTGCAGGAGCACCTTGACACAAAATGCTCTCAAAAGGAAAAAAAAAGAAAATTTGAGCTTTCAAATGTAAAAGCATGTAAATCATTGTAAAAAGGTCTTGAGTGGGAATATTTAATATATTTGAGTCATTATAGGAGGTCAAAAAGATAGATTTTTTTTTTTTTTTGGAAAAATGCTAAAGTTGCCAATTTTGTACAAAGCAAAAGATGCAAAAAAGAAAAAATTAGAAGTTGAAGAGTCATTGAGGGAAAAATGAAGACATAGGTCAAACAAGGAAGTTAAAGAGTTAGATATTAGTTGGGAAATATCTTTAAAAATCTTGAGAAGGTGTGTAATTATTTATTCTTGTATTCTTGAAGTTTATCATCAATAAAAGTACCCTATTTTATTAATTTGGAGAGTTCTTTCTATATTTGATTCACTTGTACGAACTGTACTATAGCATAGGGATTGAAATATTTTTTTTCTTGATATATTATAGAGTTAGTACCATTTTGAATCCACTTAGGAGTGATTTTATCAAGTAGAACAATTGTTTGAAAGTATTTTCTGTAGTTTAGTTGGAAACCCTTAAAACATGGGTTTTGAGAGTCTTATAGGAAAAATGAAGTCTACTCCACCGAATTAGGCTAGGTAGATCAGTGGAGTAGATGTTAATAGGATGTATTAGGTTTCCTTTGTGTATTTTTGTGCATGGATAAAAGATAATGCAAGATATTTGAGTTTGATTGTTGCTCCAAGAGGAAAAAATAGAGTCTCCTTCATGAAATGAATGGCTCCATGATGGAAAATGATGTGAAAGCATGCAAACCAGTTGGGAGAGGGTTTAGATAGTTTTTGTAGACCAATTTTTTTTTGTTTGAAGCAATTTCAATAAGGCAGAAGGTTTGGAGAGCATATTTCCTTGAAACCCTCATTCATTAAGCTAGTTTTGAGCAAAAAGCAAGGGTTTGTTGGATCAACGTTTTAATGGAGTTTTATTCTTTGTAAAGGTTGTTGAATATTGAGTTTTTCAACATGAATTAAGAATATTTAATGTTATATTTAATTTTGGATTTGATCCAATGGTGGTTGCTTTGTAATTTTGGCCTAATTGAGCCTATGGTTGAAATGGGATAGTTAATTTTCTGTTGATTCTTTTCAAAACACTAGCACTTGCTGTTGAAGTATGTTTAATAAGGATGAAATGGGTTCCAAAAAATGTCTTTATCTTGTATATATTCAATGTGGTTTGCAAGATACACTCAATTTAGTGTTTTGACACTTACAAGCAAATTTGGTTTTCTAGTGCAAGCAATTGAGAAATCTGATTAAACAGTGTTGTAAGAAGGTGCTTTAGAATCTTTCCTATCAAAATAAAGATGAATAAAGTTTACTAAGGTTTGGTAAAAGTTTGGAAGAAAAATTTGAATTTTTGGTGTCTTTGAAGCCTTATGGATGACAAGTAAATTTGATGGATTTTGGTGAAATGAGCAATGAATTTTTGGTGATGTACCCTAGATGGATTATTGTTGTTAATAGATTCTCTTGCATCACATCACTTGATCCTTCATCCATTTCTATGCTTTCTTTAAATTCAATGAAACTTCTTCGATTTTCTTCTTTCCTTTTGCAATCAAAGAAACGGTTCTATATTATGTGATATAATCTCTTTGAATTCCTTTCAAAAATGCTTTAGGATCACCCCAAAATCACTCCAGGCTTCTATTCAAGCTTTTCAAAAGCACAATTTTAATCAAAAATACTTACAAACTGCATCTTATACACCATCGAACTTACCCTAAAACACATTAAATGCGGTAGACACAAAAAACTGTTAAAAGCAGTCTTCTTAACAAAGAAAGCCCTTATTCAGTCTACAAATTCTCATGCCAAAATATTTTCCTCTAGTTCTTTTTCCAAAATCTCTGAATAACCATTCTTCACATTCCAACCATGTGCCAACCTCTGACATGCCATTCTTCTAGGGGGGTTTTATAATCTTTTGATAATACTCCCCCTAAGACCATGTTGGTCTAAATTCTAAATAAGTCATCTATACTGGATGAGGGCACAGGCACATTAGGATTCTCAAGTTTTTCTTCTTCTTTATTTTTCCATATCTTATCCATCTCTTGCTTCATTTCTTTGGCAATCTTCTTTACCAGTCCACTCTTCTCTTCTATAGTAGAATTCTTCCCTTTCTTACTCTTGCAAGCTTTTGATACATGTCTAGGTTTGTTGCAGTTATAATAGACCACACTTTTCTAATTAATCTATCCTCCATTATTCCTCAATCTACATTGATTTGCTTTGTGTCCAAATTTATTTTCAAGTGTAGCAGTAGCCATTAAATAATTGATTCATTATGCCTTCATTAAGCCTATTCCTCATTATCCAAATTATCATTCTCACTTGAGATTTGTATTCTATAGTCTTATGTTCAATCTTCCCACATTCAAAAAAATTTATGGAAAGAGAGCCAGAAAACTAGTTCATCCTTCTCCTGCACTCAGTTGCTCTATGACCATATTTGTTACAAGAAAAACAAACACCATCAAAAGAGGGGTACCTTTGTGCATTAGTTTGTATCACATCTGGTCTTCTTGAAAAATTCCTTCTCTTCTTCCTCTTGCCTTGATTTTTATTCACATCTTTAGAAATTTCACTAGTATCAACTCCCAACCCTCCTTTTTCTTTACATGGTTTCTGCCTTGCAAGAAATTCTTCAAGTTTACCAGAGCTAGATCTAAAATTATTTTCACAGAGTTTAGCCTTCTCTAGTTCCACTGTCAAGTTTACTATCTCCTACTCAAGTCTAGAACATTCATTAGACTTGTTCTGCACCATTGTATTTAGACATTCTTCAATCCTCTTCTTTTCTTCTACTATTGCTTTTAGTCCAATTATCTCTTTTTTCAACTGTTCACTTCTTTGAATCTTTCCTTACATTTCTTCAACTATTCCTTCAGTTTCTGAATACATTCATTTGCTTCATCAAGATTCTCTTTCAAATCTTTGTTTTCTCTTTCCACTTTATCAAGATCTTCAAGAGCAGTCTAGAGCTCTCCTTTATCATCCATTCAACCAACCTATAGGATCTTCCTCAAGTGGTTAAGATCTTCACCAAGGAATCAATGCCCTGATACCAATTGTTAAATAGGTGTAGGACAACTGAGAGGGGGGGTGAATCAATTGTCACAAAAATTCAAACATAAAACTTTATCACTTATTAGTTCTCCAACCACACTATTCTATTATTAAATATGAGCATGAAACAAAAATAATAGAAAGTAAATCAACGTAAGGAACACCATATTTTTATGTGGAAAATCCAATAAGGGAAAAACCACGGTGAGGGTTAACTCACAATATATAGTATTTTCAAACAAGCTCACTACCAAAAGGACTCACTGTCCAAGTACAAAGGTTTACTGCCTAAAGAACTCATTGTCCAATAAGGATGCTCACTTCCTACACAAGATTATGTACAAAAAAATGATGTTTTACAACTAAAGAATGAACTGGAAAGGTGCACCTATCATGTACTAATACAGTTTCGGTGATGCTCAATATTCACACTTTACACCCTTCATTCTTTGCTCACTTTTACATCAATTGCTGCCTTACTGATCACCCCTTCACATTCATTATTTGCTCACTATTTCTTCTATCTATTCTCTACTCTCTTTGCTTCTCATCATTTTTAAAAATAGTTTGCCATATATCTATATACCCGATCTTCATTGTAAGCATCAATTAGGTCAGCCTAATTAGATGCAGTTCTCATTTATAAAAGATATCAACTGTTGACTCCAATAGATCACAAAATACTTTCAAAATGCAATTCAACTTTTAACATACTACATTATGTTAGCTTGGACCAAGAAATGTATCACACAAGTTTTTATATTATATCAAAATTAACTTAACAACTCAGCCAAGAATAGTATTCAATGCAACCAAAAGAATAATGTCACTTCATTGTACAAGCACCAGAACACAAAATAATTTGATCATGCATGCCTTTAACATCCATAAGTAATTTTTCAAAACCATAATCAGAAACTATCAACTGTGCAGAAATCTAGATAAGAGTACTAGAGAGGCACCAAAAATAATGGATCTACCACTGGAGAAGATAAGTCAGTTATACACATTGGTTTAGAGTACGGGAACAAGCTGACAACTTTGTGACATCAATGAAAACATATAGATAACCTTCCAACACTATAAACCCTTTTGTTTGGTAAAGCTTTTTTACTTTTAGGTAACTTGCATAGTCCCCAAGTCCAATTTTTCAGCAAGGAGTCCATTTCTTCTTCCATTCTATTTATCCATTGAGCCTTGTCATCCACCTACATATCTTTATCATAATATTTTAGTTCACTAGCATCAACTAATAAAATAGAATACAAAGAGAGAAAATATTTATGGAGGTCTACTTATCCTTGAAGATCATCTAAAATTCACAAGAGTTTGTGGTATTTATTGTTGCTATTGTTGTGGAGCATGAGAAACCACTAGAACATCATTGTTTAGAGTATCATTCAACACTACATAATCATTTTCTTTCTTCTCATGATGTTGCAACTGATCTTTGTACAACACTTTCTCATTAAATATGACATCCATGCTTCTTACATTTTTTTGATTTTAAAATTCCCAAAGCCTATAACCAAATTCATCAATGTCATATCCAACAAATATAAATTTGTTTGATTTTGCATAAATCGTGGTTCTATTTTCTGAATCTATATGTGCAAGTGTTTCACAAACCAAAGGTTTTGAGAAAAGAATAACTCACCTTCTTTTCTATCCATGCTTCCTCTAGAATACCACAACCAAAAGGATTAGAAGGACCTCTATTACTAAATAAAAAATAGTGCTTACAACCTTGTCCCACATATTTAAAGGAAGTACAACATGCAATCTCATAGTCCATGAAAACTCCATTATTGTTCTATTCATGCACTTAGCCATTCCATTTTCCTATGGAGTCCATGAAACCATTTTTTCCTACTAATTCCATTAGAGGAACAATAATCTTCAAAATATTTGCTACAATAATCACCACTATTATCATATTTGAGAAATTTTAACTTTTTACCTGTCTCATTCTCAACCAAGCTTCTCCATTTTTTAAAAGTTTCAAATACACGATTAGATTTCTACCCAATGAAATAAATCCATACCTTCCTAGTTGCATCATCAATATAAGTAACAAAATACTAAGATCCACCAAGAGAAGATACTTGAGATGGTCCCCATACATTTTTATGCATAAGCTCCAATTTATCATCTTTCTTTTGCTTCCCATCCTTGAGAAAAGTCTCTTTTGTTTTCCATACACACAAATTTTATAGAAATCCATATTAACACATTTTAGACTTGGTAAGACTTTCTTTGAATGAAGTAATTTCATACCTTTTGTAATCATATTCCCAAGTCTATTATGCCATTGTGTTGATTCAAAACCCACAACTATTTAATTTTTTGCTTGCTGAACTATATAGCAATTGTTCCTAAACATTGAATTTTCTCCACAACAACTTTAAAGTAGAAGGAATAGTATGATCTGTACGAAGATATAAGGTTCCTACTTTCACACATTTTTCTACCACTAAGGCACCTTTAGTAGCCTTCCAATTTTTATCACTAAATGTAACAACAAAAATTTCATCATCGAGCTACCCTAATGAAATTAAATTTTTGCTTAACTTTGGAATGTGCCTTACCTCTTGTAGTAGGCAATGATTTCCATTTTGCAACTTAATCTTGAATATTCCCTTTCAAACAATCTGACAAGGTTTGTTTACATAAATCAAAATATCCCTAACTTCTTCATTAAAGTTTACATTTACAAAAGTTAATTGATTGGTAACTTTTAATGCCAAAAATTGGAAAGGTAGCAACTTTTATGGGAAACTTAGTTAATGAGGGACCAATTGTGCTAAACTAAGTGACCTCTAGGGTTTTAAAAAAGTTGGCTTCTTCTATAATCAAGGTTTTGGAAAGGGAAAATGAAGTATATATAAAAATAAAAGATCTAACTAAGGCGATGTTCCTATTGATGGGTGTTTTATGCACTTTTCAACACGGGTAATGCATAGGTGTATTACCTCTCTTGAAAGACAATTTCCAACGAGTTGTTGAAAATCACCCCAAGGTCTCTCGGGTGTTAGGTCATGACTTGCTTGGAATGCCTCAGCTATTCTTATGTGATTTTTCTAGTAATCATAGGGTAGACTTACGTAAGTTAAGCTAGAGGGGAATTGGTTCTTTAAATGGAGTTCATTAGATGGGAAAGTTGTTGCCTAATTGATGCAGGTTCAAACAATAGACTTGAACTCCTATTTCAACTTTAGATTTTTCTTTACAATGTGCAATGAACCTTGTTCAAAGTCACTATAAAAATAAAGGTCAAAAGGATAGGGAAGAGGTGAAGTTTTTAGACCTAAAACTAGCAATGAATAGTGATAATGGAGGACTCTATTGCAGACAACCTTCCTAAAACTAAGTTCCACTCAATAAAATTAGCTCTCAGTCTCATGAAACTAGTGCAATCTTCTAAGGACTGTGGATTTTCAACCATTCATTCACCATAAACATGAATAAAGGGTGGGAATTTAGTGCAACTTTTAATTTATGCCCAGGCTAACTTTACACAACTATTTATCATCAACAGATAGCAAAAAGTATGGACAAGGTATTTATAGTGTCCCAAAAGCAAAATTAATGGCCAAGATTCACTACAAATTAGGGTTTCACCTACCCCCAAATATTTTAAAATATAAAATTACATTTTATCATTATCCCTATTTTGTCCTCTAGTGAGCAGCACTGTAGCTCTTTTGCCTTCTAGCTGATCCCATATTGTTGTAGCTACTTTGTGAGGAATTCATCATCAATCACAAGATTTCTTTGACTCTTCTTTGTAATGGAATATTCCATGAACTTTCCAATCAATTCTTGGAGCTTGTTTCACTCCATTACATGAGATTGAATCACCTGGAAGTTTAACTTTCTGGATCATTTGGTGAGTGTTTCCCCATCTCTGTCACACTTGGGTGTATTATTTTTGACTTGTTTAGATTGGGCGAAGGCCTGAGCAACAAATCCCATAAATTCTATTGTGAGTTCGTGTATAGTTCCATCTTCCATCTTATGGAAGTAGGGATTTATCTTCTCTGGATCAAGCTCAATAGTGGGCATGTCGTAATCCGTCATCAATTTTAGATACTCCCCACATGTCACTTTGATTTCCTTGGTCCAGTCAATATCAAGCTCCACTTCATGGAGCACTCATTCTAGTATCTCTTTTCTATGGTCCAATCCTATATTTTGTGTCTCTATGAGCTAGTGATCATCCCTTGCTTGGGAAAGCTCCTTTTCCCATATTCTTTCAAGCATCTTGAGGATTGCCTCAATTTTAGGATATGTTATCCTATATAGCTTGGGAAAGTCATTGCAGAACTTTCTTGTTCCCTCAAGATACTTCTGCACTTCCAAGAATTTGTTTGTTGTCCTGATAGCATGATTGATTCCCATGTTTCCACTGTAGAGAACCTACTGGAACCAGTCCTTCATGGTGTTTGTCTAATTCTTTCTTCTTTCCAATTTATCAATGTGGTCTTTGGACAATAGTTGTGGCAGTGCTGACAAAGAGGTGGGAAGCTCTTCAGTCGATGACCACTGTCGGATGTAAGGCACTAGATCCTCCACATGTGCTTTTAACTCCTCCTTAGAGGACTTGTCTTTATGCATTTGGTGCACTATGATGGCTACAGATCCTTAGAGATGGTCAATTTTGTAGTCTCTTGTAGCTGTCTCCAAGTTGATTGTAGAAATATTATAATTGACCCTTTCTTCCCCCACCATTGGTGTAGCTATTTACATTGTTCTAGATCTAGACGAATCCATTATCAGCTGGGATCTGACCTTTGAATTTTTTTACTTCTTCATGCTAATATTTTCTAACCTCTTCTTCGTTCCAATCAATTATAGGTAGTGAAAAATTTGCAACCGCATCATACCAGGGATCAACTACTGTGTATTTTTCTTCTACTACCTGAGCTGACACTAGGAATAGCTTGACTATCTTGACAAAGTATGATGTCATGCACATATAGTGCCTAATCCACACCTTTTTTCATCCTTCTAGTTCACCTAGAAGTCCTCAACATTATGCACATGGGAATATTCAGGTTTGACCTCCTTATGTTTTCCATAGGGATCCATTCGTGGTCGGGAAGTGTGGAGTTCCAAGTTGTATTCTGCAAGTTCTTTTTTTGAATAATCCACACATTGAGATGAGGGAAGGGAGTACATTCCTTAGCCAAAAGAAAGGGGATAAATAATTCCAACCTTGTGTTTTCCACTCAAGAGGGTGTTGGTGTGGTTCAATTGCCTAGATACTCAAACAACACCATCTGGTCATTTGGATACCTGGGTAACTTATATGGTTTTTCTAAAAATCCCTTTTTGTAGATGTAGGTAAACTTTGGGAATTGAATGAATAGGAATCCAAACCAGTGGATGAAGGTGTTGGCACTATAGGAGACCATCCTCTTGAAATCACCTCCAAGCAGTTGGATGAAGTAGCCAATGAATGCATCATTGACTTGGTGGTAATCTATCTTGTAATTCATGTATTGGAGTTGAGGGTATTTATCATACACTTTCAATTGTTTCCCTGGTTCCTCATCTAGAGCTACAAAAAGGCCTTTGTATTGCACTTGGCCAACTAGTAGATAGACCAAGAATGATGTCATATAAAATTGAGAGGTCTTCTTCACTGCCACAAATTGCTCGTGCTAACGATTGTTGATCATCCTGGCCCAATAGAATTTTGTCTTTCTTCAGAGTATTTCTTCCATGAAGTACAACATCCAATCCTGGAAGAAGGCGGAAATTGGAAGGCCCATGACCCTGCTTAATAAGGTTACCAAATCATGGTAATCCTTGTAGAAGTCACTACAAAAGAGATATTGGGGTACTTTGTTTGCACTCCCCCTCATGTCCTTCAATTAGTATTGATTAATAATCCTTTTGAATTTGAGGGGGTCTTCTTCCCATGTGGCCTTTCCATCTTCTATTGTTTCCTCTTCCATTTCTCTGAAGGTAGGGATGTGAAAGGTCTTCCCTATTGATTTAGCAGACAAATTTTCTAGCACATTTCCATCTCTTTCTACAATTGTTTAGGTGTCTTCTTAGTATGCCTCTTTGCAAGCCATTATGAGTTCAAGAGAAATAAGAGCAAGAGGGAATCTGATAGCTTTGGCTAACCCACTCTTTCTAATTCTTTTGGTATTCTCAGTTGTGGGGTTAATTTGGACCCTTTGCTTGAACTCATTTATATCAATATGCCCCATATTAGTATCTGAGACCTTCCAATTAGTTGTCACCCAGGCGTTGATGGGCTCCCCTTGAAACTTATATTTCATCGAATCCTTGTCCTCTTTTCCTCTGGGGGTCTTGGCTGCTCTCTTTCCCTTTTATTTTTCCACGATCTCCTCATAAGGTTCTACAAGTGATACCATATATCCTACAAGCAAGAGGGTTGTAAGCATGTTCAAGCATAAAAACATAAAGAGCATTAGTCAAAACCTTGCAGAACTATGTTAGATCAAATAATTTATCACTTAAAGATCTTAACATATCTTTTGGATCACTGTTAGTCATTCATTCAAGGAAGTTACATCAATGTGGGCCCAGGGGTGTAGACTTCCCTGGGCTAGTAGTTGTTCTGAAGGTAGCAACAAAGGGGTGGCAAACAAGGCACGAAGGCCAGCATGCCTTGACCCACCTCAAGATTTGATCATTGTGTAGGGTCCATTAAGGAGGCTAAGCCATTTTGGCACATGGATCAAAGTCATTTTGAAGGTTAGAAGGCATTAGAGTCATCTTTTGGTCATGCGGGTTTGAGGCAGGTGGAAGCAGGAAGTGACTTGGATATTTGAAGGCCCACTGTTGAAAAGGCATTAGCAAGACAAAATCCTACATGTAGCATTCTGCCATGCGGATCCCACAGTCTCGAAGGACAACATCACAATGCACTTAGAGCCTAAGTCATCATGGGCTGGAAGGTGGGGGAGGATGTTAGGTTATAGCCATTTGGAATGACAAAGGTCAGATGATATTCTAGTAGGAGAAACCCACAACATTGGGTCCACAAAGGCTCTAGGCATCTTTCTTGTATCATCAGATAGTCCAAAGGAGATGGGGAGGCTGGGTCCCACATAATGGGCCAAGAAGAATCAATTTCTATTTGGGATGGCGAGACCAAGATAGAGTCCCTCTAGCGGCCACCAATAGGGGACGACTCACTTAAGGTTGAGCGCTTAATCATTTTACTCTCGCATACAAATGGACATGGCTAGCTGGGGCCTCAAAGGGTGGAAGGTCAATCATCAAGGGTCATTCAAGACAACGAACTCACCATAGTGGCTTATGGAAGTAAGTCCATGAGGAGGGGTCCACAAGAAGTTTTATACTTGGTCATTTAAAAGCTAAGAGGAATAGACGACAGTTGAGGGGTCGAGACTCGATCACTAGAAAGGCTTGAGCACTTCTCCATTAGGAGTGGTTGTGGTGTTGGAAAAAAGGGAGTGGCGCTACGTAAATGTCAGTTTGCATGAAGAAATTATCTAATTTTGGGCCGAGATGGCAAATCAGGTTGTGGAACTTGACGACTGGAAGGATGGGTAGAAAAAGCAACTTCGAATGGCGAAGCCTAAATGAAACCTCACAAATAGAAGTCTGTGGGAATGGACCCATGATGGACCCAGATTTAGACCTTTCAACAAGGTTAAGTATGATGGGAAGTTCATGGGGCAGTACCCTTTTATCAGGAAGACGTCAGATGAAGGCCATTTAGAATGTCCAGGAATCCAAGGAAACCCACATGGAGTGGCCTACAGGGACAAACCCACACTGCTCCAAAGATGCCAGCTTTAAATAATGAAGGAAAACTGTCAAGGGAGTTTTTCAAAGACCTAAAGCCTTGAAAATTCGAGGGTAGAAAAATATGGTCAACTCAAGATGACTCCTTTAAGACTCACTGACCACTTAGGACTCAAAAATAGGGGGCACAAAAAATGAGGTAGTGAAAAGTGACCCAACAAGGCAAAAAGAAAGAGGGTCCCCATTCTGAATAGGGCATGTTTGTTATAGGAAGAACAACTGGAAACTCTACTAGGGAATGCTCCTAAGTGAGGATAAATGCTCATTTTTGTTGGAAATAGGATGCCATTTAATTGTAAATCCTAAATATTAATTATTTCATGTATCTCCTAGATTCTTGGAATGTGTTCAACAACACTAAGATTAGGATGAGATTAAAATTTGGATGAAATAAATCATGAAATTGACATTTGTATTTATTCCTAAATAATAGGAGCATGTGGGTGCACACATGGTAAGGTGAAACTCACCTTGTGTCTAGTTAACTATACATAGTAATAGTTAACACTTCTGAATGCATGTAAAGATCCTAGGAGTTAGGATTTGATGTTTGCATGCTTGAAGTTCAGTTAAGATTAGTTAAGTTCAGATCAGTTCAATTTAGTTCAGTTCAGTTCAGTTCAGTTCAGAATCAGTTTAGTTTAGTTTAGTTTAGTTCAGTTCAGTTCATTCAGTTCAGTTATCTTCAGTTGCATGCAAGTGCATGTTGCATGCATGTTGGTTATTTTGAGTTGCATGTAGTTAGCTTCAGTTAACTTGTAATGCATGGCTAATAACATTGAGTTGTATGACAGATAACAAGGACTACCTCCAGTTAACAAGGGACGACCGTTCTTTGGGAATGGTGTTGAGTAAATGTTTCAGATAACAAGAAATCACTTGGAGCCAACTTGGGTGCCCAAGATGCTTTCTTGGAATTAACTCCAATGCATGATAAGATATTTTTGAAGGCTCTGTTAAGTGGGACCCTCTTTTGGGCGCCATCTTTGAGAAAGAGCTTTGTAATTATCACCGAAGTGAAGGATGAGTTGTAGCTTTAGTTTGGGACGCCCAAATGGGTAAAGCACATGTTCTAAGCATTGGTCTTCATGGTAGAACTCAACTTGAAGCAATATGACATACCTTTTCAAGGGCTTGAGCTTGTGCATTGTAATTATCACCATTTGGAGATTACAAGGTTGCATATTGTCTATTTATCTCAAGCAAGTTGAATAGAGTTCAAATAATTGTTATTGCAGGTGTGAAGAAGATTGGTAAAGACAGAAGAAGCATTCTCAAGCAAGAATTGGAGCTATTGTAATTCAGAGTTTGAATAATAGAATAATTCTTGGTGGAGTTTTTTCCCGAAAGGGTTTCTCCACGGTATATCTTGTGTGATCCTTCTATTATCCTATCTAGTTCTTCTAAATAATTCTCTCTACATTCTACAACAGTAAAATGGATTAATCAAGATAATCATCCACAAAGAATTTATGTAACAAAGAAAAGACTTACTTAGAACAGCAATATTAAAGTTTTACAGAGTATTAAGCTAAGAAAACACCTCATTTTTCAACATTTGGTATCAAAGCTGAGGTTGGGTAGAGTATTGGGATGCCTTTCTCTTAAAGTATGAAGGATTTTTTGGCTTAGTGGGAGCTCTTATTATTTTTGTTATTTGCTGATTTTGGAATTAAGTTTTGTTATAATGAATTCAAGGTTAGAGATTGAAAGGTTCAATGGTTCTAACTATGAAATGTGGAAATTAAAAATGGAAGATCTTCTTGAAGAAAGAGATTAGTGGTTAGCGGTTAAGAATGAGACAAAGACACCTACAACTATTTCAGATGAAGATTGGGCTAAGTTAGATAAGAAGGCAAGAGGAACAATAAGGTTATGTCTTGTTGATGTTGTTCTTTTGAATGTTTCAATGGAAACTAGTGCATATAAATTATGGAAAATAATAGGGGATATTTATCAAACTAAGAGTCTCACCAATAAGTTGTATCTGAAAAGGAAATTATATTCGTTGAAAATGAAAGATGGTGATTCAGTAGCACAACATTTAAATGCTTTCAATTTAATTCTTAGTTAGTTAGCATCTGTAGATGTAAAGCTTGAGGATGAGGATAAGTGCATTTTATTACTTTGTTCGTTACCAAATTCTTGGGAAAATCTAATTGTTGCAATTAGTGGAAATGGTGCAGATCCAAAGATGGACAACATTATTCGTACTCTCCTATCAGAGGAGATGAGGAGGAAGTCTAAGGAGTAAATCCAAGATGCCTTGTTTGTAAAAGGTAGGCCTAAGAAAAAGGAGCCTAAGGGAAACAAGGAAGGGAAGGGTAAGTCAAAAGGATGAAGTAAGGTAAAGTGTTGGAACTGTGGGAAACTAGGACATGTGAATAAGGATTGTAAGAACAAGAAAGAGAGTTCTAATTCTTCTACAGAGGAGTCCTCAGATAATAGTAATGATGCATTGGTTATTTCAGCTAATATTGTTTGTGATAACTCTTTGCTTCATGTTTTAGAGTAATCTTCATAGAGAGGATGGTAGTCACGATGCCATGTGTGACTCGGTATCACGATTCAGTGGGAGTTATTGGCAGTGACTTGGATGCATCATTGGTAAGGTTATCTCCATGTGGTTGGAGATATGGTTTCTTGGTTTAGAGAATATTTGTTATGGATGTCATGGTTTACTTTTGATATGCATTTAGAGTTTGGCATATTTACATGGCTCTCTTGAGACTAAGATGTTTAAGTATGTTATGATGCATGTGATCTCATAAGAGGAGATGGTTACATCATGGATGTCATGTTTATGATTCTTGATTCATGATTGGAGTTTTGACAATGATCTTGTGTAGTTCTCTTAAGTTTTGGGTACATTAATCATTTGCTTGTCTACTTCATGAAAGTGTTGTGTTGCATTTGGAGTTTGGCATGGATTGGTTGGTTACAGGTCCTCATGGATACTTGGAGAAATAGGTGAGGTTGGAATTCTCTTGTGGTAAGAGACATTTGTTGGAATGGTTACTTGTAAGAAAAGTTTTTCAACAGAAAATACCAAGGAGTCTACACCTTGGTTGAATGTGAATTCAACACACTCGATGGTTTAGCATGCCTCTAAAGAGGTGGTTTGGTTACAGAGGCTTGGGAAAGGTAATGGTTTGGTTGATAATGGGAAGGTATTAATTGAGAAAGTTAACACTTTAATTAATGTTCCAGATTATCTTATGAAACCATACATATAAGTTCTCTTGGTTTTAATCATTTGCTTGGAAGCTTCATGATTATGCAGGTTGCATTTGAAGTTAGCATAGATTGATTAGTTGGTGCAAGAAGGCCATTGGATTTGAGACTTGTACTTGTTTTATTATTCCTTGTTTAGAATAATGCAATGTATAATGTCAAGTGGGAGAATGTTGGAAATAGGATGCCATTTAATTGCAAATCCTAAACATTAATTATTTCATGTATCTCCTAGATTCTTGGAATGTGTTCAACAACACTAAGATTAGGATGAGATTAAAATTTGGATGAAATAAATCATGAAATTGACATTTGTATTTATTCCTAAATAATAGGAGCATTTGGGTGCACACATGGTAAGGTGAAACTCACCTTGTGTCTAGTTAACTATACAGAGTAACAGTTAACACTTCTGAATGCATGTAAAGATCCTAGGAGTTAGGATTTGATGTTTTCATGCTTGAAGTTCAGTTAAGATCAGTTAAGTTAAGTTTAGATCAGTTCAGTTTAGTTTAGTTTAGTTTAGTTCAGTTCAGAATCAGTTTAGTTTAGTTCAGTTCAGTTCAGTTCAGCTCAGTTATCTTCAGTTGCATGCAAGTACATGTTGCATGCATGTTGGTTATTTTGAGTTGCATGTAGTTAGCTTCAGTTAACTTGTAATGCATGGCTAATAACATTGAGTTGTATGAAAGATAACAAGGACTACCTCCAGTTAACAAGGGATGACCGTTCTTTGGGAATGGTGTTGAGTAAATGTTTCAGTTAACAAGAAATCACTTGGAGCCAACTTGGGCGCCCAAGATGCTTTCTTGGAAATAACTCCAATGCATGATAAGATATTTTTGAAGGCTCTATTAAGTGGGACCCTCTTTTGGGCGCCATCTTTAAGGAAGATCTTTGTAATTATCACCGAAGTGAAGGATGAGTTGTAGCTTTAGTTTGGGATGCCCAAATGGGTAAAGCACATGTTCTAAGCTTTGGTCTTCACGGTAGAACTCAACTTGAAGCAATATGGCATACCTTTTCAAGGGCTTGAGCTTGTGCATTGTAATTATCACCATTTGGAGATTACAAGGTTGCATATTGTCTATTTATCTCAAGCAAGTTGAATAGAGTTCAAATAATTGTTATTGCAGGTGTGAAGAAGATTGGTAAAGATAGAAGAAGCATTCTCAAGCAAGAATTGGAGCTATTGTAATTCAGAGTTTGAATAATAGAATAATTCTTGGTGGAGTTTTTTCCCGAAAGGGTTGCTCCACGGTATATCTTGTGTGATCCTTCTATTATCCTGTCTAGTTCTTCTAAATATTTCTCTCTACATTCTACAATAGTAAAATGGATTAATCAAGATAAGCATCCACAAAGAATTTATGTAACAAAGAAAAGACTTACTTAGAACAGCAATATTAAAGTTTTACAAAGTATTAAGCTAAGAAAACACCTCATTTTTCAACAATTTTGAACCCAAAATCTCTAGTTTCACAGACCAGGGGCCAGTTTTCAAAGGTGAAATAAGGTCTTAAAGGAGAACAAGATCCTAAATTGAATCAAATCACGAGATGTCTTAGAAGTGTGTGAGTAGAGTGAATTCATTCCCTCTCCTTAGAGAATATTCCAACATCTACTAATTAGGCTAAGAAAGCTACATGAATCATCTAACTCCAAAAGTAACCTAGACATTGCTTTGCTACCAACCAGCCATCCATAGCCCCGATAGAGTTGTCACTGTGATCCCATGAATATTGCTCTATTGCCAGCGAGGCATCCATAGCCCCAATAGAGTTATTTGCACACCCACATAGTTGCCTAATTTTGATATTCTCTTTTCTTTTCTTTCTTTTCTTTCTTTCTAATATTACATTTAATACTCTTTCTTTTGCTCAACCATGTAAGCATTGAAGCTCATCGTGGGTTTGGAATCATAGTGGTCACTAGAGAAAACTTAAAAAATTTCACTTGCCTCACCATCATAATAACTATTGTATAGCTCCTCAGAAGCAATTAGTTTGTGTTTCATGTAGGATTCAAGATGAAATTGAGAGGATTCAATGAAGGGTCAAGTTCTAAGTCAAGCATGAGTTCAAATGGGAAACTTCCCCACAACAGTGATAAGAGAATAATAGTTAAGAATGGATGCTTATCTAAAGAACACAGTGAGCGAACAACAAAGTTAACTATTCATCGAACAAGCATGACCACCACAGCAAGAACAAAGGACATTCTTAGCAAAAAAAAAATAGCCGAGGGACAAACCAAAATCGAAGGAAATGTAGGACAAAAAAGAAAGGAAACAAAGCAACCTAAACTAACCTATGTACAAATATTTATAGGGAACAAGCTTAGAAGAGCTTAAGCGAGGAAATAATGCTTAAGGTGCTGCCCATTGACAGGAAGTGGGATGTCTTGACTAGTCAAATTCTTTAAGTGGAAAGCATTATCTCCAAGGATTTCAACAATTTAAAATGGGTCAAGCCAAAGCTTGTCAAATTTGTCATGGCCTTTCTTCTCATGGGCCTCATCCCAACATAGGACCAAATCAACAATTTGAAAGGCCTTAACTTTGGCTCATCAATTGAACCATCTCTTGACCACGTCCTAATGCTTGGAATTTTTTTCAATGGAATGGTCACACACTTCTTCTAGGTTGAGTAGCTCAGCCAAACAAGCTTCTCGTCGATCCCCTACTTTGTAGAAAGTGTTGATGAATTGGAGGGTTGGGATCTTGAGGTGAACAAGAAATATAGGTTCTAGGCCATAGACAAGGTGGAATAGGGAATCACCTAAGCAAGCCTTGTGGTGTGTGTAATCTACCCATAGAGAAAAGAGAAATTGAGTATGCCAGTCCTTAGGATCCCTATCAAGTAGTTTTTGATCACAATGATATGACTCTTGTTGGTAGATTCTACCAGGCCATTGCCTTGAGAATAGTAGTTGGACAAGAACTTGAGGGAAATCCCATAGTTAAAGGCCCAACTAGAAAATTTAAGCAAGGAAAAGGTAGGGCCATTATCATAGACTAAGGCATATGGGCAACCAAAATGATTTAAAATGAAACTTTCAAGGAAATTAACAACTACTTCCACAATGCACTACCTACATGCAATAACTATTTTCCATGTAGTGTAGTAATCAAAAGTAGTTAGAATGTACATGTGTCCTATAGAAGATGGTGGGGACCAATGAAGTCAAGACCCCATTGCATGAATGGTCTTACCTTTAGGACTAGTTGTAGTGGGATAGGGTCATTCTTTTCTTTGGTTATGACTGTCTGGCAGACATGGCATGTACGAACATGATTGTGAGCATCCTTGAAGACCTTCGACCAATAATAACCTGCTCATAGGATTTGATGTGCAATTGAAAGACCATATCCATGATCGGTGTTGAATTTATCATGAAATTATTTTAAGAATTTCTCTGCTTCTTCTTTTCTTAGGAACCTAAGGTAGACACCTTTATGATTCTTCTTATAAAGTATAGATCCTTGTAGCATGTAGTTGCTGCTTTTTAGGTGGAGAGCACATTTTTGGACACCCTAGAGATGAGGCCGACATTTGTTGTTTAGCAAGTAGTAGACTATGCCATTATACCACTCTCTAGGAGAAATGCCATTGAGTTGATATTGCTAAAATGTGAGTTATGGACCTACTTTAGCTGCTATCTCTGCTATTTTTCAGGTGAGGGCCTATCCTCTCACTAGCTTCATTGGCTGAATTTCCATATCATATGCCTACAACTGCTAGGTTAGGCACAATGGAAAATACTTTGTTCTGCAGGATATAGTGTTTGAATTTATTTACTCCTCTAACTAGAACATACACCTACTTTTCTAGATTGTGATATCTTAGCTCATCATCCCTCAAGGGAGCACTCATGAAGGCAATTGGGTGCTCATTTCCTTTGTCATCCTTTTGAATTAGAATGCTAGCACATGAGTGATCTAAAGCAAACGAGTAAATGTAGAATGGCTTCAAATACTCTAGATAATGAGCACAAGTGCTTAAGCAATGGTTTTCTTGATTTCTTCAAAGGCTTGCTTTGCTTCTAGAGCCCACTCAACTTTGGCATCTTGCTTCAAAATTGCATTGAGCGGCTTGACAATTTCAACAAAGGTTGTAATAAAGTTTTGAGTGAAATTTATCTTTCCAAAGAAAGATTTTAACTCCTTGCTACCTAGTAGCTGTATCTTCAAAAGGGACTAGATATGCTCAAGGTCTATGGAGATTCCTCATCATGAAATGACATGCCTGAGAAACTTTCCCTTTGTGACTCTGAAGATGCACTTCATTGGATTGAAGGAAATCTTGAATTCTCTGGACCTTTCAAAGACTTTGTATAAATCAGAGACATGATGACCTTGTTTGTTGGAGAAAACTATCAAATCTTCCATGTAGATGATGATGTAGTTTCTGATTAGATCTTTGAATGCGGTGTCCATAGCATGCTAAAAATGAGCTCTAGCGTTAATGAGCCCAAAGGGAATTCTCCTATATGCGAAGGTTCCCCACTTAGTGATGAACGTTTCCTTTTTCCTATCTTCATATTGCACCATCACTTGGTTGTAGCCAGAATACCCATCCAAGAAGGACAACATTTGTGAACTAGTGAAAATCTAAAGCACCTCGTCCAATGAAGGCACTGTATAGTTGTCTTTTTCCAATGCTCTGTTCAAGTTGCAAAAATCTACGGACAACCTGATCTCTCTATTCTTTTTTCTAACCAGGACCAAATTGGCCACCCATGTGGAGTGCCTGACTAGACAAATAATTCAGGTTGAAAGCAACTTTTGCACTCCCTTGTAAATGATAAGTTCTAATAAGGCAATGATGGGATGTTGTATTTTCCTGAATGGTTGCACATCAGGCTTAAGAGGGATGGTGTGTGTAATAATGGGGGTGTCATAAGTTTTTAAATCTTCATAGCTCCATGTAACAACACCATGATACTTCTACAGAGCATCAACACCCTTCTTCTCTTCTAGCATAGACACTTTTCTAATGAACACATTCTTGAGTTCCTTAGTTGTACTGAGGTTGTGAGTATCATAGTGGTTGTTGATAGATTCCCTCTTTGTCTACTGGTCCTGGTCTCAAATTTGATCTAAATTAAATATGCACTCAAGCTAGACCATGCCTCTTGGGATGGTGTTCTTCTTAAGGTTGATAACCCATTCTATATTTAACTTAGCTTCTTTAAGATTTGCCTCATCAATTATTTGAGTTGCAAACATATTGGAATTGGTGATAAAATCTAGGATGTGCTTGTCATCATTGAATACCTAGAAGTGAGTGACATTATTAGGCATAGAAGGGCTAGAAGTAAGTTCAATAGTAAATTTCTTCAAGCTGGATAGTGACAAAGGCTGGATAGTGCTAGCTACTTGAGCTAAAGAATCATCAATATAGTTCTAGGATTAAGGGATTAACTAGATATTGAAGGCATCTAAACTCTCTAGAAGGTCCCAAACTTTGTGTCAGTAATTGGATAACCACCTTTCATGGCAGGAGTACAATTTCATGACTTGTTTCACTACCAACTCAGAATCACCAAATACTTGCAACATTTTAACCTTCTTTCTTAGAGCCAATAAAAAGACCATGTACTAACACTTCATACTCCTCTACATTGTTGGTGCAATAAAATTGAAGCCTATGAGCAACAAAATAAGTCTTACCCGTAGGGATAATTAGTTCAAATCCAGGTCCTACTCCTTGTTTGGATTTAGACCCATCAAAGTGCAGAGTCCAAAACTTGGATGGTTCTTTGACTTTGGGACTGATGAGGCATGTCTTCTCCTTTGGCTTCATACTTACATTTGAGGTTTCCAGAGTGGGTACTAGCTCAAAATGGTTCATAGAAATCTTTCCCATTGGTAGTTCCTCTTGGGATGCAATTTTTCCTTTGATATGTTCTACTATTGTTTGACACAAGCAACACTCAAATTTTGAATGGGAAAAATTGTGCACTCTACACCAATTAGGCGGTAATAGCTCTTGAAAATCCATTCTTGCACCCAAGTTGAGCTGGTTTTGTATACACTTCTCCATGAAGTCCTGGAATCCATCTAACAGTCCCAAAGTGCCATTTCATAAAGCTTGTCACTCTCTGACTTGACTATAATTTCAGTGCTTTGAGGAGTATGGGCTAGGTCTTTCAGAGGGCTACACTATACTAGAAAGACTTCTTTAGTGATTTCTTCTCCCAGATCCTCCAATTCTTCTTGATATGCAACGAGAGAGTAGTTTCCCAACTCGATCTCTACAAACAACACTTCACTAGTTTTGTTGGATTCAAAAATCATAAACTTCATGCAAGGCTCATGATCTATATAGATCTGATTAGGTAGTCCTCTCCATGGTAGCCACATGTGAGAATGATCTATTGCAACATATCCATTTAGCATTCTAGTAAAGTATCATCCAAGTATGATCCCATAGGTGTCAGGGATGTATGCAACTTGAATATCAATGACTTTCTGCACCTTGGATCTATAGCAATCTACATTGGGATCCAATTTATTTCTCCCACTATGTTGAATTTTGTATGGTCCAATTGAGTTACCTTCCTCTTAGATGGAGTGGGAACTATGCCTAAAGCATTGCAAATAGAAAGGGGCATGAAATTGGTTGATGCTCTCGAATCAAGTAGGAAATTGTGCAAATTCTTTTCAAATATCCAAATGGTGGTGAGAAAGGGTGACATCTCCAACTTTCCTTGGAAGAGGCCTATGGGTGTGTCCACCTATGCAACTTGAGCTTTGTTTTTGTCACCGACCTTATCCTTAGTTTGTATAGAAGGCTATTCTTTTGGATTTTGTCTACTATTCTGTTTAGATTCCTTTGTTGGTTGTTTACTCGTTAGTTTGTTTGGAGGAAAATCTACCTTCTTCCCATGAATTTGTTGGATAAATGACTCACTTGGAGGGTCTTTGAAAGAAACTCTTTTGGCTGGAGTTTTTTTTGTTGTCTTAGAGGAGGAAATTCCATTAATAATTCTAAAGAGGGCATGCCTAATTGTGGGAATCTTCAGTAACTCAAAGGTAGACAAGGTGATTTTAACCTTCTTGAACTCTTCAATGACATATTCACCCATTTGCTCAATTTTAGTTTCAAAGGCTCTACCTATGGAAGAGCTAGCACATTGGGTTTGGGCTTGGTTTGGCTGATTTTGAGGTTGACTAGATGGTCTATTCCTATTGAGGTATTGAGTGGTCATGTGAGGATATCCCAGATTGTTGCTAGAATTGGGGTGAGGTAGGGTATTGAAATATTTTGGTGGAGTTGAAGTTGTGAAGGGCCCACCCACCTGCCTATTCCTAAGGTAGTATGGAGTCACTCTTTGGTTGAACATGTGAACCTCATCTACATGTGGTTCTTCCTCATCCTCTAGACCATTGCCTACTAAAGAAAAAAGCTGAGACAGGGTCTCTTCAATGCATACTTCTTGGGTTTCTTCATCTTTTGGTGAATCATCCTTGCTTTCTGGGGCATTGCTCTCACTTTGTGGGAATGGAACTTGATTGACCATGAGAATGGAGGAATCATAGGGATCTGATGGGACTAGGTCTTGAAATCCAGCGTTGTCTGCAACATTCTAGACCTCAACTTGGAATATTTTTGTGGATTTAAGGACCTCAAGGAAATTCAATTTAGAGTGCCCATTTGTTGTGAATCCGACACCATCCAGATAAAGCAGCCTTGACAAGGTACACAACACTAGTTGTCTTTTCTACTCTAACAAGTTGATCAAGAAGAGTAGGAACATCCCCATTATTTGGTCTAGTATTACATGTCCCATTCTGCCTTTGGGATGATCTCCTTTCAAAATTTTGATTGGATTTCTTCCATCTTTTATAACTTTTTCATGATGAGGGACCCACATCACAACGTTCCCTGCTTTCCATGTTGAGATTGGCTTGGATGCTACATTGGGAAGCTTGTAGTTGATTATTCAAATTTATCAGATGTGTCATCTCTATGGACATCTTCTTGATCATTTATGTCAACTCATCAAGTTGATCCTTCTTGATGTTACTTGGTTGCGATGCTTTATTTTGAAGAAAAATGGGTGGTGTAGTTGGATGATTTTTTTGTGCTAGAGGAAATTCTAGTCCCTACAAGTACAATGCCATTTTAGGCTACTGAGAATATGCTTTCTACTATTGGGGAGCTTGAGGATAAGCCTGTTGTTGTTGGGCCTACAAATACTGAGGCATGGGAGGCACCTGGTTCATTAGTTGTTCAAGATGTGGGACTATGGGAAGCTGTGACACTTGGTTCATGAGGGGAATTTGATGTGTGAACGCTTGGTTGAGCCCTTGAAACTACATTGGATGAGCTATTGGGCCTAAAGAAGGAAACAAACCAGAAATATTTTATCCCAAATCAGTACTTGCTATCACTGCTTCTGAGTAGGCATCCACCAACCTTGTGGGTGGCAGGTGCATTCTTTTCACCAATGCTATAGTGATATTATCGAATGTTGCATAATAGACTGGCAAGGTCACAACATCATTGTGCACGTGTGGGGGTTGTAGTCTCATGTAGGAACAATGAAATTGATCATTGAAGGCACTAATTAGCTTATTGATCTCCTTGTGAATGAACATGAACTATCGGTATAGCTCTGGAGGATTGATCGAAATCTTGTATTTTTGTAGGAAAGCATTCATCAATAAGTCTCATGAACTAATAGACCCCATAGGAAAGTTGATGTACTAGTAGAAAGCTTCTTCTCCCAAAGAATAAGTAAAGATTTGGCATGCCATATCCTCATGGTCGATTTGCATGTCTTTGATTGTTATTTGGAATATCTTGATGTGCTCTTCTATTGTCCTTTGTGGATCCCAAGGATTGAACTTCATGCAAAATCTCTTTGGATTCTTGGGCATGTCATGGTAGTTAGTGAAGTGTAATGGAGAAGGGTTTTTCCCTAGCCAAGCCATGAGGGGAGGCAAAGGTAGTATTTTATTTTGTGGAACAATAACTTGGGGCTGCACAAGGGTAGTGATGGTTGGGATTGCACTTTGAGCTTGAGGGCCAGGGGTAGAAGCTACTCCCTAGCTATGGGATGGATGAGGTTGGAAAGTAGTTTGGAGTGGCTGAGTAGAGGAGATAGAAGTGGATGAAGAAAGAGGGTTTTGATGCAAATAAAAGGTGGAATGAGGTGGAGATGGAAGGGAAGCAAATGGAATGGAAGAGGAAGAAGAGGTGTCTCCTTTAGTTCTCTTAGCCCTTGTGGGGGATTGCAACTCTTGGAATTCCCCTTTGTTTGGAGTAGACCTTAGAATTCTCTGAAATATTTCAAGGGAAAATGAACCAATTCAATCTAGCTTAGCTCAACAAGCCCTCCTTCTAGTGCTAGTTCTGTTGATGGGTGTTTTATGCATTTCTCAACATAGGTAATGCATAGGTGCATTACCTCTCTTGAATGATAATTTCAAACAATGAGTTGTTGAAAATCACCCCAAGGTCTCTCGGGTGTTAGGTCATGACTTGTTTGGAATGCCTCAACTATTCTTATGTGATTTTGTTTGTTATTATAGGGAAGACTTAAGTTAAGCTAGAGGAAAATTGGTTCCTTAAATGGAGTTCATTAGATGGGAAAGTTGTTTCCTAATTGCTACAAGTTCAAACAATAGTCTTGAACTCCTATTTCAACTTCAGATTTGGGTTTACAATGTGTAATGAACCTTGTTCAAAGTCACTATAAAAAAAGGTCAAAAGGGTAGGGAAGAGGTGAAGTTCGTAGACCTAAAACTAGCAATGAACAATGATAATGGAGGACTCTATTATGGACAACCTTCCTAAAACTAAGTTCTACTTGATCAGATTAGCTCACAATATCATGAAACTAGTGCAATCTTGTAAGGATTACAAATTTTCAACAATTCATTCACCATAAATATGAATAATGGGTGGGAATTTAGTGTAGCTTTTAATTTATGCCCAAACTAAATTTACACAACTATTTATCATCAATAGACAACAAAAAGTATGGACAAGGAATGTTTCCAACACACAATAGAATTTTGCAATATCAATGAACAACATTAACTAAATTCTACTAAAATAATATAAATTCATGAAAAACAAAGTAAATCCATCTAAATTTTCTAACTATAAGAAGAAGAATCATGAAACATGCAAAGGAAATCAAGAATCCACCAAAACTCAATGAATTTCTATTAAAATTCCAACAACATTCCTTTACAACAACTCAACTCTCTCTTGAAAATGAGAGGAGACCCCCTATTTATAGTGTCCCAAAAGAAAAATGAATGGACAAGATTTAATCTCATTGCATGGCTAATGTTCACTACAAATTAGATTTTCACCTACCCCTAAATATTTTACAATATAAAATTACATTTTGTCATTATCCCTATTTTTTCCTCTAGTGAGCAGCATTGTAGCTCTTTTGTCTTCTACTTGATCTCCTATTGATGAAACTACTTTGTGAGGAATTCATCATCAATCATGGGATTTCCTTCATTCTTCTTTGTAAAGGCATATTCCACAAACTTGTCGATCAATGCTCGGAGCTTGTTCCACTCCATTACATGAGATTGAATCACCTAGAAGTTTAACTTTCTAGATCGGTTGGTGAGTGTTTCCCAATCTCTAACACACTTGGGCATATTATCTCTAACTTGTTCAGATTGGGTCAATGCCTAAGAAACAAATCCCATAAATTCTCTTGTGAGCTCACTTGCAATTCCATCTTCCATCTTCTTATGGAAATAGGGATTTATATTCTTTGGATCAAGTTGAACAATGGGCACATCATAATCCATCATCAATTTTAGATACTCCCCATAGGCCGCTCTGATTTCCTTGGCCCAATCAATATCAAGCTCCACTTCATGGAGCATTCATTCTAGTATCTCTTTTCTATGGTCCAAGCTTGGGTTCCATGTCTCCATGAGCCAGTGATCATCCATGGCCAGGGAAAGCTCCTTTTCCCATATTGTTTAGGCATCTTGAGGATTTACTCAATTTTAGGATATGTTATCCTATATAGCTCGGGGAAGTTAGTGCAGAATTTACTTGTTCCCTCAAGATATCTCTATACTTCCAAGAATTTTTTTGTTGTCTTGATAGCATGGCTGATTCCCATGTTTCCATTGTAGAGGATCTGCCGAAACTAGTCCTCCATGGTCTTTGTCTAACTATTTCTTCTTTCCAATTTCTCAATGTGGTCTTTGGACAACAATTGTGGTGGTGCTAATGAAGTGGAGCTCTTCAGCTGATGACCACTACCAGATATAATCCACTAGATCCTCCACCTGCACTTTTAACTCCTCCTTAGAGGACTTGTCTTTGTGCATTTGGTGCACTATGGTGGTGATGTATCCTTCGAGATGATAAATTTTTTGCTCTCTTGTAGTTGTCTCCAAGTTGATGGTAGAAATATTATAACTGACCCCTTCTTCCCCTATGACTGGTGTAGCTATTTGTCCTATTATGGATTTGAAGGCATCCATCATCAGCTGGGATATGAACTTTGGCATCTTTTCCTTCTTTGTGCTAATCTATACTCGAGCTAGAATAGCCTCAAGCCTTACCTTTGGATCCCTTAGAGTTGGAGTTTTCTTTTCCACTTGCTTCTCCAGCCATTCAAGCATTTAAGACTCTCCCTTTGGTGATTCATGATCACCCTCTTCTTCCCATCTAATTTCGATTTCTTTATCCACTAGAACCTCTTTCTCCATCCTTGTTTCTCCTTCCTCATTCAAATCTTGGATGAACATTGTATCTTTTACTAAGGACTTGGTGGCTGTGTGCCTCATAGGACTATCCTCTCCTCTAGAGGTCTTCTTTCTTCCTCTTGCTCATGCTCATGTTCCTTGTGAGGTCCTATCTCTTGGATTTTCTTTGTTTCAACCTCTTCTTTAGGCTTATTTTCTTCTTTTTCATTTTCTTCTTTCTCTCCCAAAGGAGGCATCTCTTTATCATGCTCGGGGCCTCTATCTTGCTCCCCCATTTTCTCATTTATATCTTTCTCTTGATTAGAAGGTTCCTTTCAACTTCTTCCCCAACATTTAAAGTTGTTTGGTCAACTCTTCCTTGAGGTTTGGGTCAAAGGTTTCCATATTATACTTTGTGCCTACATCTTCTTCACCCTCCTCAGAGGACCCTATTTCTTCTCCTTCAGAGACCACTTCATCAATCATTAAATGTTGATGCTTAGGATGTTCATGGTACTCATCAACTTCTTCCTCTCTATTCTTGGCTACCTCTTGTGTTTGCCTCTCTAATTCTTCGGATATTATCATTGTTGGTTCCATTTTTGGTGGCTCAAGAAGAGGAGGCATTAGGAGACCAACAATAGCTCGTGCCAAAGCAGCTTGCACATTTGGATCCATGAGGATTCTAGAAAGTTCCATTGGAATGTCCTTCATATGTCAATTGAGAGATTCTAGGAGGGAGATTGTTGGCATTATGTTGTTGTTGTTGCTAACGGGAGGCTTGTAGATGGAGATATAGAAGAAGAAGGTAGAGAGATGGTGGGAGAAGAGGAGTCTTTAACCAATATTTGTGTAGTTTGTAGGGTGGAAGCAAGTTGGACTGATATGTCCACTATAGGTAGAGAAGAGGCAAATATTTCTTGAGAACCAAGCATGGGAGTAATGATGGTAGTGGCTAAATGAGTAGATGCAACATGCGGAGACTTTACCAGCTCGGCCTATGTTTCCTCTCCTTCATGGAGTGGATCTTTCTAGATAGTTGGAATTTCTTCAAATCCACCTAATTTCTTTGGTTTCTTGGAGGGTTCACCCTCTAAGGCTTCCCTTGAGTAAAATTTATGCTTAGGTTGACATTCATCCATCTCCTTTCTTTTCCTAGAATGAGCATTTGGTGGGGATGATGAAGTTTCCCCAAAAGTGGCAATGGAATCAGTTTCACCCGATCAGTTCCACTCTTGGTTTCCTCTTCTAGTTCACTATAGGTCAGAGTGGCTCCTTAAAAAATTAGTTGGGAAATCTACCCCTTAATCCATTGCCTTGTTCTAGCCTCTACAAGATTCATCAAAATATTGAGGTCATAGATCTCTTCCTCATTTTAATCAATTGTGGGAAGAGGTAAATTGGTGACCGCATTGTTCTGAGGATCAACTATTGTGTCTTCTTCTTCTACTACCTAATTTGACACTAGGAATAGCTTGACTATCCTGAAAAAGTATGTCGTCATGCACATATAGTGACTCATTTGCACCTCTTTGTCATCCTTACAGTTCACCCATAATTCCTCAACATTATGCACATGGGAATATTCAACTCTGACCTCCTTCTTAAGTTTTCCATAGGGATCCATTCATGGTCAAGTAGTGTGGAGTTCCAAGCTGTATTCTACAAGTTCCTTTTTTGAATAATCCACACATTGAGATGCAAGAAGGGAGTACATGCCTTGGCAAAAATAAAGAGGATAAGGAATCCCTGCCCTGTGTTTTCCACTCAAGAGGGTGTGGGTGCATTGTAACTTCCTAGATACTCTCGACAACACCATTCAGTAATTTTGATACCGAGGTAACTTGTATGGTTTATTTGAAAAGATCTCAATCCAAATGTAGGTAAACTTTGGGAACTGAATAGACCAAGTATGATGTTATATAAAATTGAGAAGTCTTCTTCACTGCCAAAATTTGTTCATGCAAACAACTGTTGATCATCCCAACCCAATAGAATTTGGTATTTCCTAGGGTATTTCTTCCACAAAGTACAAAATCCACTTTTGGAAGAAGGCTATAGTTGGAAGGCCCATGATCTTTCTTAATAAGGTTACCAAATCATGGTAATCCTCGTAGAAGTCACTATAGAAGAGCTCTTGGGGTACTTTTTTTGCACCCCCCTCTTGTCCTTCAACCAGTATTGATTAATAAGCCTTTTTTATTTGAGGGGGTCTTCTTCCCATGTGGCCTTGCCATATTCTATTGTTGCCTCTTCCATTTCTCTAAAGCTAGGGATGTGAAAGGTCTTCCCTATTGATTTAGCAGAAAAATCTAATAGCACATTGCCATCTCTATAGACTACACTTGTTTGGGTGTCTTCTTGGTATGCCTCCTTGCAAGCCATTACGAGTTCAAGAGCAATGGGAGTAGGAGGGAATCTAGCAGCCTTCACTAACCCACTCTTTCTGATTCTTTTGGAATTATTGGTTGTGGGGTTAATTTGGACCCTTTTTCTTGAACTCATCTATATCAATATTCCCTAGATTAGTGTTTGAGACCTCCTTCCAATCATTGGTGACCTGGGAGTTGATGGGCTCCCCTTGAAACTTAGATTTCATTTGATCCTTGTCCTTTTTTCCTTTGGGGTCTTGGCTGCTCTCTTTCCCTTTTCTTTTTCCATAGCCACCTCAGAAGATCTTTTAGCTGATTCCATATATCTTGTAAGAAAGAGGACTGTAAGCATGTTCAAGCATAGAAACATAAAGAGCGTTAGTAAAAACCCTTCAAAAAAATGTTAGATCAAATAATTTATCACTTAAAGATCTTAACATATCTTTTGGATCACTGTTAGTTGTTCATTTGAGGAAATTGCAACAAAGGGGCAACAAACAAGTCACAGTGGCCCACATGCCTAGACTTGCCTTGGGATTTGATCATTGTGTGGGGTCCACTTAGGAGGACAATCCATTTTGGCATGTGGGTCAAAGTAATTTTGAAGTTTAGAAGGCATTAAAGTCATCTTTTGGTCATGTGGGTCCAAGGCAGGTGGAAGCAGGAAGTTACTTGGCTATTTGAAGGTATGTCATTTAAAATGACACTGGCAGGATGAAATACTACATGCTATGTTCCACCATGTAGGTCCTACGATCTTAGAGGATGATGTCATCGTGCACTTAGAGCCTAATTAATTATGGGTTGGAAGGTATGGGAGGATGCTAGTTCATTCCCATTTGGAATGATGAAGGTCAAACAGTGGTTCGACAGGAGAAACCCACAACATTGGGTCTGCAATGGCTCTGGGCATCATTATTTTATCACTGGATAGTCTAGTGGAGATGGGGAGGCTGAGTCCCATATAGTGGGCTGATGAGAATCTATTTTCATTTGGGAATGTAGGACCAGGATGGAGTCTCGCTAGCGGCTGCTCATAGGGGATGGCCTGCTTAAGGTTTAATGCTTAATTATTTCCCTCTTGCGTACAAATGGACATGGAAGGCTAGGGCCCCGAAGGGTGGAAGGTCGATCATTAGGGGCCGTTCAAGATGATGAACTCACCACAACAACCCTCAGACCAAAGTCCATGAGGAGGGGTCCATAAGAAGACTTATACTTGGTCATTTAAAAGCTTAGAGGAATGGATGACAATGGAGAGGTCAGGACCTAACCACCATAAAGGATTGAGCACTTCACTATTAGGAGTGGTTGTCATAGTGTTGGAAAAAGGGAGTGAAACCCTACAAAGGTCAATCTACATGAAGAAATTATCTGGTTTTGAGCCATGATGGAAGATGAGGCTATGGAACCCGACGAGCAGAAGGATGGGTAGCAAAATCTACTTTGAATGGCGAAGCCTGAATGAAACCCCATAGATAGAAGTCCACAGGAAGGGACCCACAATGGACCTGGATTTAGACCTTTTGGCATGGTTAAGTTTGATGGGTAGTTCATGGGGTGGGACCCGCTTATCGGGAAGATGTTGGACGAAGGCCATTCAGAATGACTAGGAAGCCAAGGAAACCTGCATGGAGTGGCCTGCAGGGGTGGACTTGCACTGCTCTACAGACGACAAATTTAAAGAATGAAAGAAAATTGTCAAGGGAGTTTTGTAAAGGCCTAAAGCCTTGAAAATTAGAGGGTAGCAAAATATGATCAACTCAAGATGACAACTCTAAGATTCATTGACCACTTAGGGCTCAAAAATAGGGGGCACACAAAATGAGGCAGAAAAAAGTGACCCAACGAAGCAAAAATAAAGAGGGTCCCTATTCCAAATAGGGTGTGTGTGCTATAGGAACAATAGAACCAAGATTTAGATGCAAGGATCAAATACATCTATCTTTTGGATGCGATTTAAGGTTTTGTTCAACAATTTACTATGTCCTAAAATGATAAAAATTAAAGATTGAAGCCTAACAATTCATTCAATGATAATAATTTTACACACATTCACTGAAAAGAGAAGTCAAAGACATCATCTAAACCAAAAAAATTGTATGAAAATCATATAAGTTCTACAAATGAACCATTCAAAACAATAATGGTACAGTATAAAGTTTATCAAATAGCAGGCTAAACAATGGCACTATATTTGAATCTTTCTGCAATAATCTAAAACAATAAAAAGGCTTGGTGTCTTTCTAAATTTTTTGCATATTCTCAAACACTTTTTATGAATCAAGAAGTAGTATATATATCCAGCAATCCAACCACCTACAAATAGTAACAAAAAATATTCAGTATCCTGAGCAATGATTCCTTCAAGTTTTTGTAATAGAAAAGATTCAGGCCTTGGCATGTAGTTGCTTCCCAGCTAGGTGCATCCTTTATGAATGATGGTAGTGGTATTGGGAAAGTCTCATGTAGACAAGTGTCACCCCCCCAGTGGAGGCAGCTAGAACACATGGCAACATATTGTGTCTTATCACTTGCTCCATCCTTCCCTTCAAAGAAGTCCCTACAAAAGAGACACGTGACGACATGGCATAGGCGCTTGTGGTTAACTCCCCCCTTTCTCCATTGAAGGCTTGCATTGGGAAGGCACTTGGAAGCATGCTTTTTCTATTAGCGTTGACTATGGGGTCCACCAAAGTGTATGTGGGTAAAGGCTACATGGCACATAGATGGGGCTTGACTCAAAAGTGAAGGGGAGAAATCCTTGAATGCCTGTTGAATTGACACGTGGAAGTATGGTGAGGCTAATTAAAAAGTGAAGGGAAGAATCCCTTTGGAGAGCATTGAGTAGACATGTGGTAGAAGTCAATGGTGTTCATCAAAAAGGGGCTAATGATGTTCAAAAGTTGAGGCATGGTCTAGTACCTTAACAAAAAAACACTTGAAGGAAGCTTGATGAATTTTCATATTCATAGCTTTTGGCGACTACCAAGGGCATTTCTATTTTGAAACAAGGAACCCAAATTTTTCCCTAGCTTGTAGACTAGAGCCCCCATCCATAGGGCATTGAATTTATAACTTAGAAAGAGTAGTCTACATAGGCATCTAGTTAGCCTTGGATGGTCTCGATATGTCATGTAGATTTTCTTGTGCTCCACTTAGATTGAGCATTTCTTTATAAGGTAGTATCATAGGTAAACTGACCCTGAACTAAAATTGGAAGAGTGGCTATGCAATCATATGAGTGATACCTTCAATATCTATTATTGTAGGGGGTTGGCTGAAGCTCTGGAAAGTAGTTGTGTCTTGTTGCTTCTCTTTAATATTCACCACAACTTTCTCTTTCATGGCCACTGATTCATCTTCAAGGGAAGGGGAGGGTATGCCCATCTCAGTTAGCTGGGATAAACTTTCTTGGATGCTATCCATAGTCTAGCTCAAAGTGGTTGCACATGCATTAGTATGAAGGATAGCCGAGTGGTCGTTGATGAATTTGTTCGCTATTTTGGTAGCAGCCTTTCGATCCTCGATCCCTACCTTTGCTAAGTTCTCATCTGATACCATGGATAGTTTGTTTAGCAATATTCTTTCCTCATGAACTCTTTTTGTGATAAATTGTGGAAACTACTCAATATTTTTGCAGACCTCCCGGCTCAAGCTTATCACTTGGGACATAAATTGGAGCATTGGTTGTAGTGTTAGGAAAAAAGCCTTGACTTTTTCCTAGTATGAAATATATGGCTACTTAGCCACTGGGATGAGGTCTAGCTAGGAAGTAGGGGCTTGGGGAGCACTCTTTAGAAGGGAAATCTCCACATCTTTTGAGTCAAAAAATTGTGTCTATTGGCAAGAGACACTGCACAAGTAATCTGGTGTTGTCATTGATGGAAACCCTAGTCAGTAATACTATCCACACTTTAGTATTTGTGAAGAAAACAAGCCATCCAATAGAAAAGGCTAACAAGATGATTGTTGCATGTTACAGATATTCGACGAATAATTGTTTAAGGTTTTTCATGCTTGAAGATGTTTCAGGTCATTACTATGTTTTGGTTGATATTGGTTGATTCACATTGATAATTATTTATGGATTCAGCCAATAGTTTGTACAAGTTTTATATTTTTTTGAAGCTGAAATGTAGTTGTTCGAATCTCTAGTTGTGGATATATATAATCGATTGTTCATATCATTTTGGTATGTTATGAGATATGATGTGAAAGTTAGAAGGATTATAGATGATTGTGTGTAGTTCCACTTGCACAAAATAGAGATTAGTGATTCAGATTAAAGCAGACAAAGTTTCAAGAGTAGAATTAGACAGAGTGTGTAAAGTGCAATTAATGTGCTTAACTAGAACTATAATCAGGCATTAGCAGATGTTATATCATAGTTCATCCACTCCAATTGTCTTTTGTAGGAAAGTGAGTCTTCTTTTGGGTAGTATGCCATTTGTATTTGCGCAATGAGCTTTAGGTAGTGTGCTTGAATGTAAGTGCATTCCTTTATAAACAATTATTTTGAGTATACTCATCATATTGTGGATTCATCTCCACTTTGGTTTTTCTGCTAACAGGGTTTCCACATAAAAATCCTCGTGTTATGGTGTTGTGGTTGATTTCCTTGTGTTCTTGCATCTTTCTTTTGGTTCAATGTTTTTAAGTGGTTCAAGGAACAAGTTAATAAAGCTAAATTTTGTAGAACATTGATTCATACCCCATCTCAGTGTTCCTTGATTCCAACAATTGGTATCAGAGCCTAGTCCCTTAGAAGAAGTTTAATATCTTGGGAAAGATTTGAGAAGGTGATTCAATGGATTCTGATAGTCTTCATCTACAAATTTTGGTGGCACTAGATGATCTCGATCAACCCAAATCAGATGTCTAGGAATTGCAAAAAAGCCTCATGAATGTTGAGAAATTCATTCAATCATTGAAAGATAAAATCAATAAATCTAGGGAAAAGAGAAAGGATCTCTATGATTAGCTGAAGCAGAAAGAGAGTAAAAGTATGGAAGATGAACACCTAAGTCAAGCCTTGAAGGAAAAGATAGAATAATGTGAAAAGCTCACCAAAGATAATGCTATCCTAAAGCATGAGATGGAATCTATTATGATGAGGATGACCAATGAGATTGAAGAGAAAAAGAATGAAGAGAATCTTACTTAGTCCTTGAAAGAAAAATCTGAGGAATGCAGTAGAATTAATGATGGACTCATTTAGCTGGCCCTTGAATTGCAACAATTTAGAAAAAATGAAGAAAATCTTGAAAGACAGATTGTTATTCTCAGGGATGAACTTTCTACTACAAATGAATACAAGGAGAAGTTCAAGACTTGCTTAGCTAAGCTTGTTGAATTGCTTTAGAGTTGAAATATTGGAGATGACAAGAAAGGTCTTGGATATGAGAAAGGAGAAAGCTCCGGATCTGGACCAAGGAAATTTAGGCTTGGAAATTAGATGAACAAAGCTAGAAGGTATTTGGTAAGACAACCCAATACTCAAAAGTTCAATGGATACTATTTTGTTTGCAATAATTTTGGTCATATGGTTGCTCAATATAGAAGTAGAATGAATCAAAGTGATCCATCATTCCCAGGTTAGTGTTTCAATTGCAATAAGTATGGTCATAAGTCAATTGAATGTAAAAATATGACAAATAAATTTTCCAATAGAAATGTCAGATGTTATGCCTACAACAAATTTGGTCATATTGCTAACCAGTATAGATCAAGAGAAAATCAATGGAATAACTGGTCTAGACAAAGAAATTTCATGTGCTATAATTGCAAAAAACCTGGTCACATTGCAAGATTTTGTAGAAGTAGGAAGGGTCTAGTAAACAAAGGGAAAAAGAAATATGCTACAGATGAGATCAAAAATCAAATGAAGAAGACATGGGTGAAGAAGAGTGCTTTTGATGCAGGAAATGGATCTGTATGAGAATCTGGTGCTGGAAATCCCTCTAGGAATTAATTTAAGGCCTCTAGCCTAGGGGGAGATCTCAAGAAAACCTTTTACACCCCCTAGAAGTAGCCGGTACCAAAATGTGGGAAATTGTGGCAATTGCATTGCAGATGTAAAAAATTTTTGGGAACATTTATGGAAGAAATTTATGCAAATTGAAAGTTTGCAGAAGAATTTCTCTTTTACAATCTATGAAAATGGGGTGTACAAAGGACGTAGGGAAAAAACATTTATTGAAACAAAAGGTTAGGTGCACAAATGATAAAAGGTTACTTCTATTCCTCATTTGTCACATTGTGTTTCAAGAAGAAGAAGGTTGGAGAGCTCTGCAAGTGAATTTTGGAAAGATACAAGTCTAAAGGTGATTCAATGAACAAACCCTAATCTAGAAAAAAGATATTTATCTATAAAACTTGTGAACTTGACATTTTTGGAAATGGAAACTCCGTTAGTCATTGATATTAAGGATAGACCCCACCCAAAATTCAAGTGGCACTCATTCAAATCAATTGAGACATAACCATTAGGTGCATTTTCCTCCATTTCGTATGGTGTTTTGCACATTAAAGATATTAGGGAATATGTTCATGCAAATTTTGAGGAGTTAGGAAGATCCCAGTTATTAAATTTGTACACAAATCACATTATGGGAGAATATCTTTGTGTAAAACTCAAATTCAAGACTTTAGAGGAGAAGAAGGTCACTCAAATTGTCAAGTTTCCCATGTTCAATGAAAATGAATGGGTTCAGTACATACTAAGTCAAGTGCATGCCTAGTTCATGTGGTTAAATCAACCCTTCAAGATCACAAGAGAAGCTATAAGCATTGTTACTAGTCTAAATTCATCTAGCGGATTTCCCGCATTGAAATTTGTGAGGAACCAAACAGTCACTAAGGAAACCAGTTCCATTTTTGACAAAAGATCCATGATAGTTAATGACATCTTTGAATTGGATGTAAAATTTTCTTCTATGGTTATTGGATATAAAATCTATCACTCTAGCCAGTATAACTCTATATCCGATACTAGACAATCTATGCATTTTATCAAATGGTCAAGGAAAATACAAAATATGACTTATGTGAGTTACTCTGAAGCCAGTTAATTGAAAATCTTGGTAAAATCAAGAAGGACAAGAAGAACTATTTCAATTATGGCAATCTATTGTTATGTCTATTGTTCTATTTCATGAATGAAGTTTAGGGAGTTGGTAAAGTGCAATGGGATGGTGATAGACCAGTAGCTTTTCAAATCATGGGCATCTTAAATATGGAATTGGAGACAAAAAAGCAAGGAAAAATGCTATCTTGGGTTACTTCAAAAGCTTTCAGAATGAAATGCAAGCTAGGGAAAGGATTCATACATCCATTGTGGAAAATAATAAGGACACTATTTTCTTCATGATTGACATTGATCAGTGTTTGATGGAAGTAGCAGAACCTAGAATAGTTTGGATAATGCCTATGGGAAATGAGGTTGAAGAAAACATTCTAGAGTTGTATTCCCAACACTTGTTGATTAAACCTCAAGATCTGACATAATAAAGGTTTGGTACATTTGATGAGAAGAATATGCAAGTGCATGTAGAATTGAAGAAGCCTATGATAGTCTGAAGAGTGAGAAAGGAAGTTGAAACTTTTGTAGAAAGCATTGGCATATTAGTTAAAGCTTTGAGGGAAGCAAGGAAGAAAATAGAACAAGTTGAAGAAGGGGAGCCTTCTATAAATGAGTCAGCTAGCCTAGCAACATCCTCTTCTAGATCTAGATCTACAAGGAGCTTTGTATTCTCATCTAGTCCTACAAAGAAGTCAAGCCTAGTGAAAGATCAAGTCAAGACATCCAGAAGAGAAGGAAAGAGGAAAAGCACAAGAGTATATGTTGTTGTTGAAGATGATGAAGAAACTGAATCAAATAAAGAAGTAAGAGAAATCAAGCATAAAGGCACAAAGGCATCAAGAGTATGTGCAGGATCATCATGGAAAAAACAGACCCTTAAGTGGCAAAAAATTCAAAAAAATTAGAGTTAGGAAACTTGACATAAAAATTTGAATAAGTTATCTATATTATTTCAAAAATATGTAAGAATAGAATATGTAGCAAATTGAATGTAGTTTCTAAACTACTAGGTTTAAAAAAAAACCAATTGTATTTGGTGAAAATTTGAAATTTCAATCTAGTAGTATTTAAATTTTAGGGAAAAAATAAGAAGTAGGTGTCTGTTTGACCACCCTAACCACAATTAAATAATAATTTTCTTTTTATAAGATTTTAGATATAAGTAGAGGACTTGTGTCCCAATGTGATGCATATTTTTTTATAATTTTTTCCAGATAAATAATTAATTATGAATTTTGTATTACAACTTATAAAAAATATAAAAAACCATATGTTTGACCACCTTAACTTGGTCAAAACTTCATGCAATTCAATTTTTCATTTTTTAATCTTATAGTATGCAAAGTATAGAATGTGACACATGTTTCAAATTCAAAAAATGTGATACCATTTGAAAGCTATAGATGTTTTTCAATTAGCCTATCAATCAAGACTTTAGTAGTAATGAACAAATAGAAAATAAATAATAATTATTTATTAAATTCAAAGTAAAGTATAATTTATATCAAGGTGGAAAGTTGAGGATCTCCTTTAAAAAACCCTTTCATTTCATCAATTTTGGGTAAAAAAAAGTTGTCAACCACATACCCTACACATACCCATCATATTGCCACTTTTTGGCCCATCATGATCTTGCACATACCCTCAAAAGTCTCTAAGATTAGGTATGACTATAGAGGAAGTGGAAAAAGCTTTAATTAAGGATGGAAATATCAAACCACTTTCTAAATGGTATGACACTTTTGATAGTGCCGGTTAGAGAATTCTTGAAGAGGCTAGAATAAAATACTTGAATATTTTCAATATGACTCTTATAGAAATAATGTCAAAATTACCTAAACGGTTATATGAAGTCTTGGAAATGAGAATAGTAAATACAAGATCTGAAGAAGAACAAATGAGAGAACACATACTTGCTATGTCTAGTAATGTCAATAGAAGAAATGAAGAAAATCCTCATTGATGCTAGAAAATATTTTAAGAGAGAAACAAGGGTGAATAAGCTTATGATCGAGTAGACTGATGAGGGAGGAAAAGATACTGAGAAAATTCTTAAGGTAGTTCTATTGAAGAACAAATATAGCAGTCAAGATGTTTAGGCTATCATTGAAGAAGTGAAAGAAAACAAATTTTAGGACACTCATAATCCTCCATATATGCAAGATACTAGAGCTCCTAAAGATATGTTAGTTGAAGAAACAAAGATTCCTAAAACCAAGCAAGAATCTATGATTGAAGAAAGGAAGGTTGAGGCAAAGGAGGTTTCTATGGAAGCAAGAGACACTACAAAGGCTGTAAAGAACTTAGAAGAACAGTAGGAGGAGTTTGACCTTGAATTGGTTGAAGGTCCTATCAACTTGGCCACTCTATCTCCTATTCAAAAGTTGAAGGTAGCATCATTTGCTCAAACCAAGGCAAGGGAGGAGATATTGAAATCTCACATTGAGGACAGTGAGTTACTAAGTCTTGTATCTGGTATCTTGGAGAAGATCATGCCCACACATGTCAAGGACTCATCTAATTCTCCCTCTAGTTAGCTAAAGAAACTTGCCAACTCTATAAGTACTCACTTTGAGTCTCTTGAAAAGTCAGCTAAGGATAAGGTCTAGAAAGAATTTGATACAAATAGGTTCAGTAGATTGAAAAGTATGATTGCTAATGATAAATCCTTATTAGCTACCTATGAAAAGAGCATTCATGGTGTATTTTCTAAGGGTGGAAATATCTATAAGTCATACGTATCCCTACAAAAATTCATTGAGGTCATTGAGAAGAAAATTAAGTAATATGAGAAATAGTTAGTAGATATTTCTCAAGCCTTTGATCCTCTAACCATTTATGTTTTTCAAAAGTAAGGTCACGTCATTTCCCTACTTGAAAAAATTAAAAGTTTGAAGCATGGAAAAGATGAATTTCTAAAAGGGTATGTGAGCTCAATGGATTAATTGGTCTTAAAATGGAGACAATGCTTAGTGCATTGAAGGAAGCACAAGATGCTATGGATTTCAGTGATCCGAAACAATCTTGAGTTAGCAAAAATGCAAACTACCTATTCTATGATCACATGATTGTTTTGGAGAGTCTCAAAAAGTGTTGGGACACTAGTTTAAGCTTGTTGAAGAGCAATTTTGTAGAAATATTCAAGTCCATGTAAGTTAGAAAAGCATGTTTACATATACAGTTTGTTCATATAAATTTTTCATGATTTTTGATATTTGGATTCCTGTCTTGGCCATTAATGTCAAAGGGAGAGTATGGGGCAATGAAAAATTCCATTCATCTCAAGGGGAGTTGTGATAATTTTTTTTGAAGTTTTGAGGATTGCAATATATTTATTCATGTTGGTACCAATTCTGGCACTGTCATTTTTTACTAAGTGTTTCCTTCAATGCCAAATGGGAAGATTGTTGGCAAGAGACAGTGCACAGGGTATCTGGTATTGTCGTTGATGGAAACCCTAGTCAATAATACTATATTCACTTCAATATTTTCTTGTACTAGAAGTTAGATTGATGATATGTGAAGAAAATAAGACATTCGAAAAAAAATTCCAACAAGATGATTGTAGCATGTTGCAGATATTCGATGAATAATTGTTTAAGGTGTTTCATGCTTGAAGATGTTGTTTTGGGTCATTACTATGTTTTGGCTGACATTGGTTGATTTGCATTGATAATTATTTATAGATTGAGCTGATAGTTTGTTCATGCTTTATATTTTGTTGAAGTCGACATGTTTTTGTTCGAATCTCTAGTTGCAGATATGTATAATCGATTGTTCATATATTTTTGGTATGGGATGAGATATGATGTGAAATTTAGAGGGATTATAGATTGATTGTGCATAGTTTCACTTGCACATAACAAAGATTAGTGATTCAGATTAAAGCATACAAAGTTTCAAGAGTAGAATCAAATAGAGTGTGTGAAGTGTGATTAATGTGCTTAACTAGAACTATAATTAGACATTAGTAGATGTTATCTCATAGTTTAACCACTCTAGTTTTCTTCTATAAGACAATGAGTCTTCTTTTGGGTAGTAAGCCTTTTGTATTTGAGCAGTGAGCTCTAGGCAGTGTGCTTGAATACAAGTACATTCCTTTGTAAACACTTAGTGTGACTCAATTCTTTAGATTAGTTCTCCTTGGCTTGGTTGTGGCTTGTGTTGGCCTCCTACAATGATTTAATAACTAAGTCTTTACAATCATGATTCATAGATTGGAAATCTAACTTGAATAGCTATTTCAATCATCATGAAGGTGCATTTAACTTGTCAACCTAGGGACATGAACTTGAAATGGGTTAGCACAGTATGTGCACTAGGAAGTCAAAGTATCCATTTTCATTCTACAACTAAGAAAGACACAATGCTGAAAGTAAATTTCTTGGAAAGGAATAACTTAAATGTTGAACATCAACCAACAACTATACTAAGATGAAATGCATGACAGGAATGAAAATATAAGCAAACAAACATGAAACTACTCTAGCTACTTTGGCTACAGGAATAGTCACAAAATGGAATTATAGTGGCTGGAGGAACAGTTAGTGCCAGATTCTTAGCTAGTTACTAAACAAAAATGAATAACTAAGCTAAACTAAACTAAAGGAAAGATTGCTTACCAATTGGCTCCCCTTGGGTGAGTATCCTCTAAAACTAATATAACTCAAGTGCTCAAACCTAGAACTTCATTTTATTCATTAGAAATCATGAATACCAAATAGTAGTAGAGTTGTATTATTGTAAACTAAGAATACAAATACATCATTAGATCGTGCAACCTCTAGAGGAGGGGAATCTGATCCTTATTTATACTACCAACTAACCAAGGTAGTTAACTCCACAAACTGGGAGGATGCCATTTAGGGAAAACAAAGAAAAGAATGGAAAGGTGGTTACACCTGCATGGAATCTGGTCAGACATGCATGTCCAGATGTAGATTTGGAACTATAATAATTCCCATATCTACTCAAAAACATTAAATACCAGTACAAGGTGGTTACATTTGCATGGGGAATCTCATGTTGTCAACCTACAGTTGACCTTTGAACAATTCCCCTGTTAAATGTTATGATGCATGATCAACTAGCATTTTCTTTCTCAATTTAGTATCCTCAAATGATATCTGCATGGCAATGTTAGTATGCACAATAATTGCATATCTATAACCACCTTAAAGAATATTCATTAACCACATGAAAAATTAATATAGATAGTCCATATAACATGTCAATGTCATTAAAGACTTGCAAAATAAGGATTAATCCCAATGTCTATGGTTCTAAGGAAATATTGTGAAAATATCAACACTGAACATCAAGTTCCATGAAAACTTCAACAAATAAACCATAAATTCTACTCAAAATTAGACCATAAACTAGGCTCATCACTCCCCCTAACCTAAGGTTTTTCTAGTCCTCCAATAGGGTAATATTTGTTCTTTTGCTTGGTCAATGCTCTAAAATTCGCAACTGACAACTATCCCACATTAGTGTTTGTTGTACATGAATCAAGGTCCCAATAGAATCCTCCTAGTCTATCAAATTTGCTCTATCTATGTCTCTCTGTAGCAATGTCATAGTGGTAGAATTTGAAGTTTTGCATGGGCCACATTAGGATAGGCAGCGGAAAAGTTAGGGGAAGCCAAAATCGTCTCTTTGTTCTCCCAATCTATATATACCTTTCAATTCTTTTTAGTGCTACAACATAGTTCTAGATGGAATGAGGCTCAACTTGTTTTAGCTCATCAGTTAGGCTATTGCATCTTTGTGATAGATATCCTCTCATAGTTTCCTCTTTTGTTGTTGTCTTCACCTCGTATTCACCGTAAATTGCTTCTATCCAAGGCATATTCTTGCTTCCATAGCTAGGTCTGAAAAGCATCCTCTGCCATTCTATGTAAATGTCCCTTAGGTTTCTTGATTCAACCCTAATGGCCAAGGGGATGTTGGATTCCATCTTCCTATAAGCATTGTATTGTTGTCCCTAACTTATCTCATTTTGCACCCAAGACATGAGTGCCCTTAATTGGACATCCCCAACATATAGTAGTGGATTCCAATCTTGGTCTTGAGTCACAACATAATTATGCAAATAAAACTCACACAACAAATTCTTCATTTCAGGGAAGGCAATCTGATAAGCATTGAAAAATTTAGTAGGAGTGTCAATAGAAGGATTCAAACCTAAGACAATATTTGACTGCCTAAAAGAGAGATATTTCTCTTTCATATGTAAAGCATAAACCCTTGGAGGGGTCCTACATTCTAGAATCTATGGTACCAAGGTCACAATATTGCCCACTTTCTCCTTCAAAGCAACAATTTCCTCATTTTTTTCTTCAATTATTTCATTCCTCTTCTAAATTTCTTTCTTCAACCTTTGTTTCTCCTCTTTCCATTCTTCCTCCCTACTTTGTATTTATTTCCATAAATTCAAAATTGCTACATGTATTGTAAAATAAAGAGGGTTATGAATTCCTACCAATATTTTTGATGATGCTTGCTCTCCATATGGTACTAACTACAAGGATTTAGACTGTTTAGTTGGCTCTGGCTACAGGGGTATTGTTTCTTCTCCCACTTCTTACTACATGGCCTCTTTTTCTTGTTCTTGTTGTTGCTACAAAAACCCTGCTATTGTTCTTGATCTTGTTGCAGGAACTCTTGATTTTCCTCAAAATCTTGATTTTCAACTTTCTCTACAATGTCAACAAGATCAGCTAGTGTTATGTTTGTTGCTCTCTCAAATTTGTCCTCTTCTTCTTCAATATTCACTTGCCCCATTGGAGCTTTTGTGTCCCCTGTGATGTTTCTCTAAACTTGAGGCTTTCCTGTGGATGAATGCTAAAGGATCACCTGACTGGTCTTGATTTTTTGGGAGGACTCTCACATTTTTCTTTGGCTATAGGATGAACAATGTCAACTTTTCTCTTCTTAGAGCTTGACACCTCTTTTTCTATTGGCTTCTTTTAAACTTTCCCTTTTCTTATTTCTCCCTCCCTATTTGTGCCCTAGTTCTAATTAGGGTGTCAAGGGGAACATCATCATAATAATCTAATGAAGAGATTTATTTTTCTAAGTGCTCTGTTCTAGAAGAACTAATATCTATAGTTTTTTCTGCTACAAGAGGGTTTACACTAGGGCCTGTGCCAGAGGTTGAAGCACCAAGAGTGGCTTCAACCATGCTCAATCTCTTGCTAGAACTATAGGGTTGAGTTAAAACCTTAGGTTGCAACTACTCTAGTCTAATTTGATCAATTTTTATTAATTCTTCCCAAGTCGTTCAAGACATATCATGGAGAGTTTTTTCAACTATCAATTTAATCAAAAAATGGTGGGAAATAGAATTGTCCCTACCTTTTTGTGTCTAAGCTACCATGATGGAAAGAAGGTTGTATAGCATGTTCAACACATTCATCCTCCTCTCATGCCTTATGTGACTCAAGAGTTTGAAGTGCATGGAATGTAGGTTTGACAAGTGACCTTCACAGGTGATGTATCTTATGACATAAATAGCTACTTGCTTCCATGGGTTAGGTAGAGAGGTTCTTTTTACACCTTGTTTGTCCACAGTAATTGGAGGGTCACCATGTACTATAAATTTGGCCCTAGCTGACCTGACATCTTTGGAAGTAGGGTAATGTTCACCTTTGACAGGTAGCCCTATAACTTCTACAATCCTTTTCTCAGTCGCCATGAAATCCAACCCTTTTACTATGACTTTTCCTTCAAACAATGTTTGGGAAAATTCTAATGCAATGTCATTGTCAAAACCATCTAGCTTTAGGAAGTAGTATAACCACCTGTAATTTCTAAATTTAGCTAGGTAGTGTGCATCTTGTAGTAAAACATCGTGCACCGTGGGTTCATTTCGTATTAACCCACCTCCCATTATCTCCAATCAAGTTATCACTTTGTAAATTTTTCTTCCTAAAATTCTCGTCTGAAAGCTAAATTCACCTTCCTACAACAGTTGCTAAATTTCCAACACCAATATCATTTTAAATTTTCCTTTTTGTTTTACCTTTTGCATACAACTTGAGATTATGACAGGGTCAATAATGGAAAGGAAGGAGTAATAGAAGAAAGTTATGATGGGAAGAAATGGTAGTTGTAGTTGATGTCACTTCACACATGCAAGTTGTCCTCTCACTTAGATTTCAAATTACCTCAATTTAAATTTTGTTGATGTAGACTAGTATGGACTAACACATGGGCAAGGTATTCACATCTTTCTGTCCCCCCCAACCTAGGTTTTGGCATGTGTCCTCACATGATAAATGGGAGTGGTTATTTGATAGGGAATAATTTCATGTTATGGTGAACATCCATATTAATGTACAACAATTAAATGAATGCACTAAAAGATAATTAAGATATAGCAATTAATGCACACATACCTAAATGTGTAGAGAATTCATTGCAAATATTGTGGAGAAATTACCATTCACCTTTTTATGAAATAAGTTGAGAAATTAATGAAGATTAAGTGGAATGAGTTGAGGTGGAATGAAGTGAAGTGGTGGAAGAGAAAGAAAGGTGGTGATGGGTGGGCGAATGGGTGGATGGGTGAAGAAATGGACTCCCAAAAAAGTGAAAGTCTTTATTATGAAAAGTACATACCTTAGTTAGCTAGGAGGGACATTAGGTCCACTTCCTTCAGCTGTAGGAAGCTTGAGTGTTGCATTTTGAGTGAATTGTTGTAGGAACTCTTCTATGGAAGATGGCTTGTGGTATAATTTGAGATGATGACCATTGACAAACAACTTGAATCTGACAAGGTCAATGGTAGTAAGTTGAACAACACCATTTGGAAAGACCTCAACAACCTCATATGGTCCTAGCCACCTTGTCTGCAATTTTCCTACATTGTCTTGATACCTTCAGTCATAGAGTAGTGTCTAGTCACTTAGCTGGAATTTCTTCTCCTTTATGAATTTGTCATGCCATTTTATTCTTTGATTCTGCACTACCTCTATGTGACACAAGGCTTCCTTCCTCATCTCATCCAAAGCATTTAGCTACATGATTCTTGTTTTTTGTGCCTCAGAGATATCCATCCCCAAGTTTACTGCAGTCCTAAGAGTCTTGTGCTCAAATTTAATGGGCATCATGGTTGTCTTCCCATACAACTCAAATGGAGTGAAGCCTATAGTTATTTTCCAGGTGGTTCTAAAGGCCCAAACAACTTCTAGTAATCTATTTTCCCAATCCTTTCTATGAATAACCATTATTTTGGTAAGAATGGCTCCAATTTCTCTATTGGTCACCTCAACTTGTCCATTGGTGTGAGGGTGATAAGGAGTAGACTTCCTGTGCCTTATGTTGTACTCATTAGCCAATGTTGTAACAAGGTTTGAAGTGTATTGAGCTCCTTGATGAGTCACTATTTCTCTTGGGACTCCATACAGTGTGAAAATTTCTTCATAAAGAAATTCTACAACCTTATTGTCTCTTGCATGCTTCATGGCCTTAACTTCTACCCACTTAGTTACATAATCACTACATATCAAGATATAAGACTTACCATTTGATGGAGGGTCAATGGGTCCTACAAAATCCAACCCCCACTTGTCAAAGGGAGTGATTACTACTTGGGGATAAAGTGGCATCTCATTAGATTTGGTTGGCCAACCCATCCTTTGATACCTATCACATTTCCTTGTATATCTTCATACATCCTTGTGGAGTGTGGGCCAATAGTATCATGTATTCAAAATCTTCATTGTTGTCCTCTTGGCTGCAAAATTCTCTCCACAGGGTTCATCATGGCATGCATGCAAAATTTTATATGTATCACCTTCCCTCACACATCTTCTCATGACATGATCTAGTCCAGTATAAAACAAACATCCAACAATCCATGAAAAGGAAAATATTATTCAATGAGAACTCTTCTCTCTTTTGGAGAGAACTGAGGAGGAACTCTCCCTATCACTAGATAATTAGCTATGTCAGCATACTAGGGTGTTTGAACATTGATGGAGAATAGATGGTCATTAGGAAAAGAGTCATCTATGGCTTGATTTTCTTCTAATGTAGTCATCCTTGAAAGAAAATTTGCAACAACATTGGCCTTCACTAGTTTATCCACAATGGTTATGTAAAATTCCTACATCATCAACAACCATCTTGCTAATCTACTTGAGATCAGGGGTTTATTCATCAGATATCTAATGGCTACATGATCAGTGTGCACAAATATCTGATAGCTTGTTATGTAGTGCTTGAATTTTTTTAGGGCATAGCTCATTGCCAATACTTCTTTTTCTGTTAATGTATAGTTGATTTTAGCTCTTTGTAAATTTATGCTGACAAAATAAATGGAATTTTCAATGGCTCCTATTTTCTGTCCTAAGACTGCTCCTATGAAATAGTCTGATGCATCTATATGAATGTGAAAATGAATCTCCTAATTAGGTCCTTTAAGTATAGGAGCATGGGTTAAGGCTGCTTTCAAGTCAGAAAATGCCTTGTCACAATGTTCTGTCCATTGGAATTTAGCATCTTTGGTTAAGAGAGTGTACAATGGTGCTACCATTTTGTTGAAGTCTTTGATGAAACAACTATAATATCCCACATGTCCCAAGAAACTCCTAATATCCTTTTCTTTTGTAGGTATAGGTAGATTAGTGATTACCTCAAGTTTTGTAGGGTCTACTTGAATTCCTTTGTGAGAGATGTAGTGGCCAAGAACTACACCTTCCTACATCATCATAAAGTACTCACTATTTAAAGATAGATGGTGGTGTTCACATCTCTGTAGAACCTTCTTGAGATTCTCCATTGCTTCATTGAAATCAAAACCATAGATAGTAAAGTCATCCATATAGATTTACATGCAATCAAGGGAAATGTCTGAAAATATGCTAAGGACTACCCTCTAAAAAGTTGCAAGTGCATTCCATAAGCCAAATGGAAGTACTAAATAGGAATATGTCCCCCATGGACATGTAAAGGTTTTCTTCTCCTGGTCCTCAGGTTCAATTTGGCTCTGGTTATAGCCATTGAATCCATCTAGAAAAGAAAAGTACTGCTTTCCTGCAAGTGAGTCCAAAACTTGATCTATAAAAGGAAAGAGGAAATGGTATTTTTGGTGGCAGCACTATGTTTCTTGTAATCAACAAAAACTCACCATTTTCCTCCTTTATTAGGCACAATCACCAATGGAGACACCCATTTGCTTTCTAAAATGGGGTAGATAAATCCTGCATCTAGCAACTTTTGTAATTCTCCTTTGACAATCTCTCTTAATGCAAGGTTGATTCTTCTTTGGGGCTACCTTACTGGTTGACAATCATCTCTGATGTATATCCTATGAGTGCAAAGCTTAGGGTCTAGTCCTTTCATATCATGATAGTCCCATGAAAATGCATGTCGGTGAATCCTTAGTAAGTTGGCCAATGCCAACTATTGTTCTTAGCTCAATTTGTAGTTAATATTTAGATATTTTCCTTCTAACACCTGTACTTGGGTAGTTAAATCTATCATAGCTACTTCATTAATGCATGGTACCTTGAGTTCATATGGTAGCATTGTGTGAAACATACATGTTTCTACATGAAATTTGTTTATAGGAAAAGTGGCTACAGGAAGAGTGGTTGTAGGAAGTTTTTTTGAATGAAAAGTGGTTGTAGGAAGAGTAGGAAAAAGTGTCTTCATGGGATTAGGAGAACTAAATGCATGAGAGGATGATGCTTCTCTACTTAAAAATGGTTCTAAATTATGTTAGGAAACACTTCATCTTCATCATGAAGCTACAGGAGAGGACTTCTGCCTAACACCATAAGTTTCACCACAAAGTTAACTTCATTGACCTCTTCACCACCATGTGGCCATACAAAATTATCCTCATCATGGGATGGATGAGAATGAGGATAAAAAATAAGTTTTATGGTGTTCCTGACCATTAGAAATAATCATGTCACTTAACAAAAATCCAATATAGGCATCCACTATTGCTAACCATGACATTCCAAGAATAATGGGATACCCACCTAGTGTAGCTTTAGGAGAAAGAATCATGAAATCTATTGGGTACTCCTAGGAGTCTAGAATTACCACAAGGTCCTCTACTATACCATCAGGCTTAACTGTAGAACTATCAACAAGTTGTAGGATAGTAGGAGTAGATTTCATGCTTGCAACGTTTAGTTATTGTAGGATGTCCTTAGTCATCACATTTATTGCTGCTCCTAGATCAATCAGAGCATTCTTTATTTGAATCCCATTCATAACAACTACTACCACATGACTACCTAGGTCATTGTACTTTGGGATAGTTAGTTTCCCAAGCATGATGTCAATTAGTTGGCCTACCACATGAACTATAGTTGGGTCCTTTTTCCTACCCATTTTCTTAAGGCATGCTTCATTGATTGCTTTTCCATATATGGGAACATCTTTTATGGCCTAGAATAGGGGTATCTAGATACATATATGCTTCAGCTGATCTAGAATATCAAAATTTATATCCTCTTTTCCTTCCTTTGTTTGGCAACTTCCAATCTCTAAGGGAATGGTGGTTCTTGTCCAGTCTACTTAACTAGAACTGGTTTAGGATTTTTAGGTGCTCTTGGCTGAATGGGATCATCTAGAGGTTCCTCTTCCATAGGAGATCAGTGATAATGAGTGTGGAAGGAGTTGGTAAAGTAGTTCTTGAATGTAAGTGGATCTCACTCACACTCATAGCACATGTAGGAAATTGATTTGGATCAGTAGAATATACTGGCTGTTGTTGTGGTTTGTTATTTGGGTTAGGTGTGGCTTGAGATGGCAACTGAGTAGGTTTAGGTGCATTTGAAATTGAATTAGTAGGAGGAGGCATTAGAGTATGTTTTTGGGGTTGAGAAGGTGGTTGCATGTAACTGGTTGGTTGGTTTGGCCATTGTTGTCCTCTCCATTGAGATGTTTGCTGCCAGTTTGGAGGAGGTGGCTACCAAGGTCCTTGAAACTGCTACCAATTCCCCTAAGGTTGTTGCCACTAGGGTGAATAATTTTGATGATTGGGCCAAAAATTTGGAGGGTTATCCCAAGGCTATGGTGGATATCCTCCATAGTTGGATGGATATGGGGGCTATCATTGGTTACCAAATGGATAAGAATTAAAATATGGCCTAGCAAAAGATAGTGGATCTGGTGGCATACCTTGTCTTAGAGTACATGGTATCCTTTGTTCAACAAAGTAAACCTAATTTTCTTCAATCTAGATTGGTTTGAACTTAGGTAGAATCTACTTGTTCTCAATATTAGCTACCATCTTGCATCTACAGTCCTTCTTTCATTTTCAATGAGGGAAATATTCTATCAACATTGCCTCTGCCTCCTCATGTTTATTCTTGGCCTGAAGTGTATCCACCTGAGTAGCTAGGTTGTTAATGATATCTTGCTTGAAATATTCTAGCAAATGACTAATCTCCATCCTTGAAACTCCACTGGTGGATGACTTACCCATAGAGGATTGGTAAGCCCTCTCTTTCTTTGAAGTTTCCCTAGAATAGTTCTAACATATTTTCTTGATATCTTCCCAAGGAACTTGGGTGATACCACCTCCTACCATCAGGTCTAAGGCATCAATGTAGCTCTCATTGATTTCTCTTAAGAAAATCAGTTTTATGATTCTTCATTAAGGGTATGGTATGGAGATTTCTGCAGGTAAAATAGAAACCTTGAAATGTAATCCTTCAAGCTCTCATCTTCCTTCTGTTGCATCCTGAAAATGTCATCTCCTCTCATGTCAATACCCCTGCAATCTTCCTTGTACTTCTCAAGGAACTTTATTTTCATGTCCTCCCAAGTTTCTATAGTATTTTTTCCTAAGCTCATAAACCATCTTAGTGCAACCTCTTTCAGAGTGGTAGGAAATAGCTTAAGCCTATGAGCATCAATGGTATAGTCATAACTCCTACAGAGTATATCAAACTTGAACAAGAAAGTATCAGGGTCTTCTATAACAAGTCCATAGAACTTAGGAAACTTGTACTGAAGCAGAGATATTTTTTATATTGTCAACTTCATTCTAATGAGCAATGGGGAAAACAAAAGCTAGTTGGTTAGGTCTATTTCTATTTGCATCACCCATGTCTTCTTGATGGATTTCCAAAGGAAAGGGGTTCTCAATTAGATTTTGGTCTTCAGTGGAAGCTTCAAAACTAGTTCGATCAGGAAATGCATCAGCAAAGGGAAATGGTTCTTCTTATTCTTCATTTTTGGGAAGATTTGGAAACTCTTCTACCTAGAATGGATTAGGATTATTAGGAAATAATATCCCATAAGCATCTCTCCTCCTCCCTCTATGCATGCAGTATCAACTCAAAATAAACCAACTCACACAAATAATTGGAAAAAGAATAGTGGATCATTACTTTCCTAGATGAGGGTTATTCTAAGAAAAACCTTTAGAAATACTACTATAGGAAAAAATATCAAAGACTCCAAATAACTTCCTAGTTTGACACCATCCTCAACAATGATGCCAAAAATGTTGGCCTCCTATAATGATCTAATAACTAAGTCTTTAAAGTCGTGATTCAAATATTGGAAATCTAAATTGGATAGTTATTTCAATTATCATGAAGGTGCATTTAACTTGTCAACCTAGGCACATGAACTTGAAATGGGTCAACATAGTATGGGCATTAGGAACTCAAAGTAGCTATTTTCATTCTATAGCTAAGAAAGACACAACGTTGAAATTTAATTGCTTGGAAATGAATAACATAAATGTTGAACATCAACCAACAACTATACTAAGTTGAAATGCATGACAAGAATGAAAATCTAAGAAAACAAATAGCTAACTACTCTATCTGCTTTGGCTGCAAGAATAGTCATAGAATGAAATTCTAGTGGCTGCAGGAATAGTCAGTGCCAGATTCTTAACTAGTTACTAAACAAAAATGAATAACTAAGCTAAAATAAACCAAAGGATGGATTGGTCACCAAGTGGGCCCCCTTTGGTGAGTATCCTCTAAAACTAATATAAACTCAAGTACTCAATCTTAGAACTTCATTTTATTCATTGGAAATCATGAATACCAAATAGTAGAAAAGTTGTATTGCTGGAAACTAAGAATGCAAGTACATCATCAGATCACACAACCTCTAGAGGAGAGGCATCTGACCCTTATTTATACTACCAACTAAGCAAGGTGGTCAACTCCACAAACTAGGAGGATTCCATTTAGGGAAAACAGAGAAAAGAATGGAAGGGCGGTTACACCTGCATGGAATTTTGTCAGAAATACATGTCCAAATGCAGATTTGGCACTTTAGTAACACCCATATCTGCTCAACAGCATTAAAGACTAGTACAAAGTGGTTACATTTGCATGGGGAATCTCCTACCATTGACCTTCATTTGACCTTTGAACGATTCCCCTATTGAATGTTATGATGCATTACTAGCTAGCAATTTCTTTCTCAATTTAGTATCCTCAAATGATATCTACATGGCAATGTTAGCATGCACAATAATTGCATATCTATAACCACCTTAAATAACATTCATTAATCACATGGAAAATTAATATAGATAGTCCATATAACATGCCAATGTCATTAAAGACATGCAAAAATAGGATTAAGCCCAATGTCTATGGTTTTGAGGACATATTGTGAAAATATCAACACTTAACATTAGGCTTCAGGACAACTTCAACAAAAAAACCATAAATTCTACCTAAAATTAAACCATAAACTAGGCTCATTAGTTTATTAACTCCGTTTCAAGGGAAGAATTAGTCTCCTAGAGATCCTTTTCTATTTGGGCTTTTCAACTCTTAAATTTCACATCTTTATGTTGTATTTTTTGCTCGTATTGAGTGAGATGAAGTTCAAGCTCTTCATCCTTTTGCTTCAAATTCTGCTTCACCAGAGCTAATTTGCTTTGATAGTCTTGGTTTCTCTTCCATAGCGTGTCAAGCAGGGTGGGATCAACAAATTGGCACTTCACATGTTCCTCCTGGAATTTGTTCTTTTCTACCTCTACTACCCGCACTTTCTCAAATAAGTGTGCAACTTTGTCTTCCAACGAATTCTCCCTCATTTGTAAGAAATCGACCCTTTCCTTCACAAGCTTCAACTCCTCATCTTTCTTTTTTAGTTAGCAACTAGACTTAAGGAAGTCAATTGTCACCACCTGGTGCATTTCTTCCACGAGCTCTACCTTGTCTTATGGTTGGGATACTCTTAGATCAAGTCCCATGGCATACATGTAATTATCCAATAGTATCCCCCTTGTGGTTTGACAGTGTTCGGGTACATGGTTGCAAATTTCAACATTCCCTAAGCTTCATTGTAAACTATATACACTTTTGGCTCCATTGGCTTCCTATCATCCTTAGCCTTTTTCTTTTGCATTCTTAGATCCCACAGTTGTTTTGTAACCTCACCTTGTGCTATGAATTGGCCTAGTGATCAAACTAGCCAACTTATGAAAGGTACACTGCTAGGTAGGGAAAAAGGGAACGTAAGAGTAGCATGCCTGGGCATTTTTCTTTTAAGAGAGTGATAGTCTATGGGGGAAATGAGGAATTTTCCAAATCTTGATTTGAGAACTGGTGGGAGAGCTCATTGGTTGCTGTAGTGATAGAGTGGTAATTCCAGAGTCCGTTTGTTGGGTAGACAGGGTTGGACCCAAGGTAGTAGTAGCAATAGGGGTACCAATGGAGACCAAGCTTTTAGAAAGTGTAGTAGATAAAAATTGTGTAGAAAAAAAAGGTGTACAGGTCTATGGATGCATTAAGATTAATGGAATCAACAATGAGAATTGAGAGAAACCTCTTGTGACCATTGTGAGAGAGGTGGAAAAGGAAGGGCAGACACTTGTAGTGAGGGCTGTCATGGAGATAGCAAAGGATACTAAAGATTAAGAAGTAAGAGAAGAGGGAGAGAACATTACCTATTGAATGGGTGATGGTGGTACTTGGCTTATTGATGGCTCCTTGATTACTTCAAGCTCCTAGGTTGCTATGAGCACTTGGCTTGAGGCAGGTTCTAGTGAAATCTCTCTGATAAAAGCTTCTGTGCATTTTCATTTAACAGGCACAGAGTCCTCCACCTCTATAGTCTCAGACTATTACTGCTGGGGAACTCTTGTTCTTTTCGTGGCCTAGGTGAGAGTCTGTGAGGCTCTTGATATGTTAATTTGCACATTTGAAGCAACATAGGTAGGCTGCTCCATTTCCTTTCTCTTTAGCTCAACGAAGGTCGTCAATGTTTTTGCTTCTTCCTCTTCAGGCATTTTAGACTCCTCTTAGAGTCATCACCCTTGTTAGTGCTTGAGTCAAATTCTAGATTCTCATCATCCCACAACTTATCAAATTGGTCATCCAATTTCACACTTCCATAAGGGGCATCTAGTTGCTTGGTCTCTTAGCGGTACACCCAAAAAGCTTTGATTATTTCCTCGCTCCATACCTTTTATTTTGATAACTTATTGTACAAGGTGGCTCCTATCTTGTGCTTCTCATCATACTTCATCACAATGAAGTATAACTTATGCCATGGCCGCCTATTATCATCTGTAGAAATGTGAATCAGGTCAACCAATAATTCATCCTAATCCTTCAGCAGGTTGCACGTTTTAACCCAGTAAGGCTGAGGGTTATGTGTTACTTTGATATATTCATTTGGTATGTCATTGAAAGTTCCATTTGTCATAGATCATTACCAACCCTAGATGATCCAACTTATCTCATAACAACAAGTGCAACTACTTTTTCTTCATGGCCACTATTTTAAAGCTTATTGGGTAGATGAAAAATCCTTTCTTCTTGGAATTTCCTCCGAAAAAGGTAACATCAATAATTGATGCCTGCCAAAACATTTCAAAGGCTAGCACTCAATTTGTAACACATGTCGGAAGCTGAAATGGTTCCCTAGTGAAGCCTCACAATTGAATGAATGTGAAATCCACTCCAAAAAAATAGTCGCATTTGGGAACAAAGTTCTGCATATTCCCTGTCTGCTCCTTGGTAATCCAATCAATACCATCATCTCATTTCAAATCTTACAAAATCAGAGTCAAGAAATAATCCAAAAATGCATAATAATTGTAAGTAGAGGAAAGAGAGGAGTCCATATAGAAACTGGCTTCCTTCTTCCCTTTTCATCAAAAATAGCCAACTTTGTAGGCTTATTGAAGAAATTAGGGTTTCGATGCAAAAACATGTAGGCTAGGAAGGAAGGAAACCTGAACTTCCATTGCTCTTTATAGTCCTTTATTTTCCTTTTCATCTCGTGAATGAGGAATTGTGCAAAATAATACTAAAAGAAAGAGTGTTTTCGATGAAATTGGAAACCTAGACTCAATGGAAACTTATGCACATCCTTGTCAATGTCCAAGTTGCAAAAATATGCCAACATTCAGAAGGCCTCTTGCAGGTCTGTGGGGAAGGCACTGTGCGGCACTAGGATCTTTGGTGGCTTCTTGTGGTCTAGCTCAATTCTTTTTTTTCTTTGTTATTAAAGCCCAGAGCCTTTTGCATTCCTTTCCATATGTGTTCCCCTTTGTAGGAGTGAATGTCTCTATTTCTTCCTTTCTATAGCTCTAGTCAAGGATGCACAACATATTCCAAATAGCTCCCAAGCATTAACCTTTAGTGTCTAACCCTTGATAGTGTTGGTGTTCGGGTTGAAATGTTTGATGGTTGCATCAACTAATTCTAGGAAACAGTCTCCAAATGGGACCATATATTGTGGGAGCCCACTGAACCATATCTTCTGTTCCAATGACTATGGATTGGTGTATCTCTTCATCCTTTCATAGACTATTTCCTTTCAAGACTTAGGGTTCTTTGCAAGATTGGGATCATGAATATTGTCCCAGTCCTCCTTGATTTAGGCTTGGTTTCTATATATTTTGGGTTTATCTAGTTCCTATGTTTTTACCCATATTGGCTTATCTAGTATACCAAGCGTAGCATAAGAAACATCTTCAAAGACATAGAAAAATAGTGTTGTACACATAGCATCAAACAAGCTCCACGTTGCCTCCCCCTGCACCTCTTTTTGTGAAATTTCTGCCATTTTTCCCCTTTCTAGAAGCATTTGCTTAACTCAAATTTTCTACAATTTACCTCAGCTCAGCTCTGCACTAGAAATTTATTTTTCTTTGAGTAGCATGTTCAAAAATCTTTTACAATACTTAACAATTGCATGCAATACTCACTATCTTTTCTCAGGGTGGTAGATGATAATTTCCTTTCTGCATTTTATTCGGCATGTACTACCAACCTTTTAGCTTATGAAAAATGAATTACTTGCCATTTTGAAATGACAAGAATTCATAATTACAATTGGTAATCATGTTTTACAACACGATTTCCTTGGAACTTGAGCTGGTGATTTGAAGACAACTTAGGCATTTACACACATTGGAAATTAATATCCCAAAAGGAATGATTAAGCCAAAGATGTAATAAGTATTCAAAAAGATATGAATTCTACTTTAGAACTCGCTAAATTCCTATAGAATGACACCTCAACATTTTACTGTGTAGAATACCATCAACTATCTCCACTAGCTTTGGCTAATTAATTATCCCTTATTAATCTTGCACGTAAAAAGCCATACCTAGTAGATGCAACTGGGTGTGAATTTTGAGCAAGCCCTGGTATGGCTTTGAAGTTGGTACTTTCTTAGCATCACACTCATGGTAAGAAAATCACCATGCATATCTTTGTTTTTTCTATAAATAGGAACTTAGGTAGTAGAAAAATCACACTTAGGATTTGAGTAGAGTTCGTAATAGGTAATTGAATTAGCAGTTGGTGTTAGCACTTGCATAGAATTGCATTGGCTATACTTAGGCAATTTGCAAATATAGTTTTAAGATAGTTGCAGAGCACTTTCCAGCATGAATACCCAAATTAGGTTGGTTTCTCATAAATCCTAGATGACATTCCTAGGAAATATTTCAACTAGATGCCTCAAGAGGATGACAAAAAATAAGCATTCACTAGCCATCATAGCCATGAAATGGGTTTTGGGATGTGGTTGCCTTGAATATGAGGAAAAATATAGAGTTAACATTGATGTGTGCTCTCATTTTTTGTGTCCATGCTTGATATCGAGATTCCCAAGCCATTGGTTCTCTACCTAGTGAAAGAATTTTTTACAAAGAAGTACCTAAACGGCCTTAGAGAGGTACTGGTGAATGTTGTGCTTCGACTGGGCTTGCCAATGGCAAGTGACCTTAGGAGATACATTGAAAAAGACACAATCGTATCGTGGTTGCTGTTCCTAAGTGGTTTCTATCTTTAGTCATAGGATGAGCACCTTCTCTTGTGCTTGTCACTTCCTCTTCTTCCTATACAATGTTGTGCGATTTTATGATATTGACTAGTACATTGACTTGACTTCAGGAACCTGGTGTTCCCTCTACCACTTTCCATTGTCTCAGTGGATGTTGCTGCTATCGATGATGTTTCCCTTGCCAATGAAGAAATCATGGACTATCGTTGATGCCTCCATTGCTACTGCTCATGCCATAGATTGAAGACTTCTCTGCTTTTTCTCTTTTTTCTTTTAAGAACTCACACTAGTCAGTTTGTTTTTTGTATAGATGCTTGGAATAGGCTTTATTGTAGAATATATGAAGAAAATTGTAGACTATAGATATATACTCTAGAAGTGTGGCCATAGAGCCATTTTTGAAAATGTAATTACCAAACTATATACATATATATAATGAAATATAGCTTAATATAATCATTTTGTGTCCTTTTCTCTTGATTCTATAATATGGGCCATGTTTTCTTTTCTAGCGTATATACGTTCATTTTAATTCTACATATGGGAGCTTCATTTTTTTCTTGTTCTTTGAGACAGATTTGTTTCCTCGCTCTTTGCAATAATGGACTTACATTTTTTGCTTCTTGAACCAAAGAATGAATTAAAAGAATAGCCAACAAAAAATATAAGGGAAAGAAAGAAAATAATGATTAACATATTTACATTGGTAGGATAAGCAAGCTTAATTAAATAGTTTAAGGTGAAGTCCGTTGATCGGAATTCCTAGTGCTTCTTGCTCCATATTTTCTAACTTGAATGCATTGTGTTCTTTGCATCAAATTATTCTGAATGGGCCTTCCCAAAGGCTGTCAAAAATTTTCGTGCTGACCTGGCTTTGTAGCTCTCTCATTAAATTTTAGCACTAGGTCTCCACACTTTAAGCCTTGTTTAGATGCTTTCTTGTCAACCATGATTTAACCACATGTTGGTCGTTAGTCATGGCTATTAAGGAGTTTTCCCTCTTTTCTTGCACTTCTAACAACTTGGCCAACCAAACTTTCATGGTGCCGTTGTGTTCCACCTCGAGAGATTTTAGGAATTGCAGTGTTGGAATCTCCATGGAGATAGGAAATACACCTTTTTTCCATATACTAGCTCATAAAGTGAAGTCTTGAGGACTTGCTTAGGAGTTATGCAATTTTTCCAGAGTGCTGCCCAAAGATTCTTATGCCATGCCTTTTGGTGCTATGACCCAATCCTTTTAAGGAGTTGGAAAAGATTCTTGTTCATCAACTTGACTAGGTTATTCCTCTACGAGTAGTAATTTGACAATGTTTTAAGGAATATGCCATGCGTAAGCATGAATTAACAAACCTTAGAGCCTAGGAAAGATTTGGTGTTGTCAAAGATAATGGTTTTATGAGGGTTGAATCTTGTCACCAGTTCCTTAAGGAAGTACGCTATCTCTTCCTCCATCACATTCCTTAGGGGTACGACTTCGGTCAACCTTGTGAAGTAGTATGTGATCGTTAGGATCCACTTGTGTCCAGTGCTAGAAGTGGGATTGATCATTTAGATGAAGTATAGGCCCCATTGTGCAAATGGATCATCCACCACTATTAGATGGAGGGGCATCACAAAATTCCTTCTTCTTCCCACAAAGAACTAGCATTCATTGCAAGCTTTAACCAAGGAGTAAGAGTCATTGAATAATGTCAGACAGAAGAACCCTGCACACATGATCTTAATGGTGGTGGTGTTTACGGAGAAGTGTCCACCTATGGCGTTGCTGTGGAAAGTGTTGAGGATTCTTTTTCCTTGCTCTATGGTGACACACTGTAATAGGACACCATTGAAGTTAATTTGAAAAGGAACCCCTCGATGAGTGCATATTCGCTATTCTACAGTTGGTAGAATATTCTCTTCTGAGAAGGAAGGCCCGGTGGATATTTTCTTGTGTGCGTAAACCTTACTCTTTCCACTATCCAAAAACCTTCAGGCTCAAATTCATTTGTTAGAACTAGCTCCAATTGCTCTTCTTCGGTGAAAATTTCTTCATCATGCACTAGATATTCACAAAGTCATATTCCCCGAATGGTCTTTGTAGGCTTGACCTCAATGTCATACTCAAGGATCTTGGTGATCCAATTGGTCCTTTTTCTGGTGATTTCCCCCTCCATGATATATTTGCACACAATGGAATGTGCAACATAAACAATCACCTTATTGCAAGATATTAGATGGTAGAACTTCTTGAGTCCCTTTACTATTGCAAACACTTTCCTTTCAATGAATTTATAATTCATCTCATATTCCTTCAGATGCTCTCCCTTTCCTTAGATATCCTTTTGAGTTAAGACAATAGAAATGCTTGAATTGCTACTAAATACACACATTATGAAGTCCTTTGATAAGTCTGGGTTGACCAATATAGGAACTAAGGAAATAACATCCTTAACTTTATTGAAGGCTTCTTTGGCTTCTTTTGTCCATTTGAATTTCTGATCCTTTTTTAGCATCAGGGTGATTGGCCTAATTATTCTTGTAAAATCAGAAATAAATTTTCTCATAAAGTTTACCTTCCCATAAAGGACTAGATGCCTTTCTTGTTGACCAAAAGGGGAAGTTTTCTGATTAATTTCACCCACATGGAATCAATTGAAATTCCTTCTTTAGACACTACATGTCCCAACAACTTCCCTTTTGGTACTCCCAAGATACATTTTTTTGGATTCATGGTTATCTCGAACTCATGGCATTTTTCGAAAACCATCTCAGGGTGGTTGAAATGTTCATCTTTAGACTTAGAAAACACAGTGAGATCATCCAAATAGATTAGGATAATCTTGTTGATTAGTTCATTGAAAGTGATATCCACTTCCCACTAGAAGGTACCCCCTACATTTGACAGGTCGAAAGGAATTTTAGTGTATGTGAATGTTTCCCACTTGGTGGTAAACATTGTTTTGTGTTGGTCCTCCTCTTTGACCTAGATTTGATTGTGACTAGAGAAGCCATTTAGTGGAGAAAACATCTACGATCCTGCCACAGTCTACAAAATTGACTCCATTGAAGGTAGTGGATAGTGATCCTTTAGGGATGCTATGTTTAGGTTCCGAAATTCAACACATAGGTGGATATCTCCATTCTTATTTCAGACTAAGAAAAGGTTGGATACCCATGTGCTATGCTTGATTGAGAAGACAATCTATGACTGGATTAGCTTTGTTAGCTCTTATTCCATTAGCACCTCAATCTTGGGATTCACTGGCCTCTCTTTTTGGTGGACTGGTTTTGCACCATCCACCAGCTCTATTGTATGTTGGATGATATCAGGATCATATCCCTTGAGGTCATCATATGACCAGGCCACCACTCCTTCATACTTTTTGTAGAATTCGATGATCCTTTCTTTATCATGGTGTAGGACATTTTTCCTGACTTTGTGACCTGAAGGTCCACATAGTCACTTTTTTTTGCTACAAAATTTCTCTTATCATTCCTTGCATCATCATAGTTGAAGAGGTTTTCAAGAGTGACAAGTCCCTTGGGAAGCTTGTTGGACTTCAACTAGATGATTTGTCCTTCATAAGCCTCGGTGATCTTTGGTTGGAGATGGTTGGAAAATTCTCTCAACTATTGGATGAATGAGGCAATGTGTTCATCACTATTGAAAACTTGGGAAATTTTATTATTGTCTACAATTTCTTATCGAACTATCACTAGTATAGATTGTTGGTTGTGAATGAGTTTAGACGCAGGGTCAAATTGGGATTCGATTGCTGCCATGTGATCTACATCACTATTTTTTTCTCAGGGCACTATCTAGATGTTGAAGGCTTCAAAACCCTCAATCAGGTCCTAGACTCAATGTCTATAGGATAGCATATGAACATTATTTTCTATAGAAATTCCCCAAACTTGATTGAAAACCAGCTCAAAATATTTGAACACCATTAATTGCTTGATGCCCATTCACTCCAAAAGGCTTAAACCTTACACTAGTCCTTCGTATTAAGCTTCATTATTCGAGCAAGTGAACTAGAAGTGAAAAGACCTTAGTTTTTTTTCATTGGATGGGGATATCAAACATATCCTAGCTCCTACACCCACTTTGCATCTCACTCTATCAAAGTGTAGTACCCATAGCTCTGAGGTTTGATCACTTTCGGGTTCCTTCATGAACTTCAAAAGCACTTGATCTTCATTGTAGATAACATAGGTACCTAACCGATAGCATGGTAGTTTCCAAAAGGATTGGTTTCTATATGTTTGCTCAAGAGATCATCTTCTTGATCATTTTGATCTCTAGTCACTTTTTCATCTTCTAGCAATTCAGTGCAATACATTTCTTGCTCAGTGATATAAGTATGTGTGGCCTCAAGATTGATCATAGCTTCACCAACCACATGTTTTGAATGTAGAGCTTCAGATACTATCTTCATTTTTATACCACGCTTGGTCCTGAGGATCATATGTGACCAATCTAGGGACAAGTATTCACCTACCTTTGAAGTGAATTCTTGGGATACACAAAGGCCGAACATGGAGGGAACATCTATGGTCATAGTATCTCAGGACATTATGATGCTAGGGTAGGTGAATAGAGTCAAGGGAAGATCCTTGATGAGCCCTATAGTTTTGACCTTATTTGCATCAAGCTACATAGCCCCTCTCTTTAAAGGTTCATAGCTAAGCCCTAAAGCTTTAGCTCTCTGTTTCAACATAACTATAGTGCTAAAGCCTAAGTCAATCATGGAATTATGCAATAACTTCTCTCCCACAATAAGATTTAGGAAGAAGGGATTAGGCTTTGGCTTATCTTTTCCTTTAGAAGAGGTTGCCTTTGTGGTGTTAGTAAGAACTTTGGCTAGAGGCGGTAGCTTAATGACCTTTCCTTTGAGTGATTTATCTATTGGTTCAATGATTAGGTCCTCCCAAAGAGCCTTCTATAGTAATTTATTTTGTTCTGGGATAGCTAATATATCCCAAAGAGACACATTAGCGGATTATTTTTTCAATTGTTCCACCACATTGAAGGGTGGAAATTTGGAAGCTTATTCTCTTTAGCTTTGGTTATAAAAACTTCCCTTCACAGCGTACATTATTGTACCACAGTGAAGGTACTGGGTGTCTAATCGGAAGCACTTTTGGGCTACATACTGACAGGTTGTAGGAAAATTGGTTCACTCGTGAATCTGATTTTTGAGAAAGTGTTGTAATTGGACTACGCTTGTGGTGTTTTTGATGGGGATGTATCGTTGGTAAACATCACCTCCTCTTCTTCCATCCATGAGAAGAGTGTGTGATCAAGAGCAATGTCCAATTCTTTCTCCAAGGACATCCCTTACATTTGTGTGATGAGCACCACATTTTCCATTTATAGAGAGGCATATACATAACCTCTGTGGTCTAAAGTCAAACCTTGGCTGTGTTGTTCCACCACCTTTTGTTTTAGATTATTGTGTAGACAATTCTTGGGAATATGTGCATTGCTATAGGGGAAACACTAGGGGCTGATATCATCCACTAAATTATTTTTCCCTACCGTCAGTTCTCTACTTGAGTTTGTGTTAGTTCCCTACAATGGAGAAGGCACATGTACTATTTGATTAATTTTCTATGTTTGCAGTTTGTGTGCACACCTCCTTGGAACTGATTTTTCTAGTAGGAATATCTTCCACCTTGATAATTTTGATAGCTCAGCTTTGGAGGGGCAGCTTGATTTCACTTGATGGTGGTTATTTCTTTGGCCATAACCTAAAACATCTCCTTAATATCACTCATATCATCCTTTGAAGATCTAGATGTATAAGTGGTGTTCTATGGTGCATTCAAATAGGTGTACATGGATTGAGGAGGAGCTGACATGCTAGTAGATGCTACTTCTTGAGTGGGAACTCACACTTCTAGAAACATAGACATGATGGGTTGGGACAACAACTTCCTGAAATCTATCAAATTACTCTCTACCTTAACAATGGTGTTGTATGCATTTGGTAAACCGGTTCCACCAAGAGATGTGGATAATCATGCTTAATACCTTCTAACAATTTTCTTCCATCAATGTAATAGATTCTAGCACTATTGCATACCTTTTCTTCAGCCTCCTTTAGGGGTTTCAACTTGTGATGAACCTCATCCTTCATCAGGGAATAAGTGTTTGCATTTTCATCATGTATAGCTCACTTTTTGAATTGCCACAGCCTCCCCAACAACATGTGGCATGCATCCATGGGGATGATATCACATAGTACCTCATCATGTTAGCTCTCGATCTTGAACTTCACTAGGAACTGCTCATTAACTAGAATTTTGTGGTCCTTCTACAACCAAGCAATTTGATATGGATGTGGATGTGTTTCCCTCTTCAACTTCAAGTTTGTAACCATATCGTCTGACACTAGATTATCGGTGCTCCCACTATCAATGATGACATCACAACATTTTCCTTCATATTTGCACCTTGTACGTAATAGATTCTTCCTCTGTTTAGGCTCCTTCTCTCTAGTCACCAATGCTCTTCTAATCACTAGGGCTTCTCCCCTATTAGCATCATTTGAATGTTCAAATTGAGCCTCCTCATCTGCATGTGCAACCCTTCCATGACCTTTCGGCCTTTTGTCTACCATTGCTTGATGTTGCAGACATTCATAGGCTCGATGTCCTTCTTCACCACACTAGAAATATGTTCCTCTGAAACCACCTCTTCCAGATCCTTGACTAGATCTCCCTCTTCCTCTACCTCTTTGATCACCACTATTTTGATCATGAGGGTGGTAGAAGTTATCATTCTTTTAGTTTGACTGGTACCCACATCTTCATTTTTCTTCTTATCATCATTTCGACTTCTAGAAGATCTTCCACTGACCTTTCCACTTTGACCTCCTCATCCTTTTTGCTTGTTGTCAAATCTTTTGTTGAACCTCTCTTCAAATTTTAGAGCAAACTGGTATGCATCCTCAATGGTGGTCATTCTGACCAAACTTAGCTCCTCCTGAATGCTCAGTCATAACCCATTAAGATAATAGGCTACCTTCTCCTTGCTAGCCTCTGTATGACCCATTCTGATGATTATCTTGTGAAAATATTCAATCTATTCTTTCACAAATTTTCTTCCTTGCTTCAACCCTTGCAATTTATTCAACTGATCTAGCTCGTAGTCCACTGGTATGAAATTATTTTTCAATTTCTCCACAATGTGATCCCATCTGGTGATCTTGCTTTTTCCTCTTCAGTTTCTCTCCAACTGGACCTCTTTTGACCAAATACGGGCATGGCCCTTCAACTTCATTTTTGTAAACTTGACCCGATCTAGGTTTTCTATCCCCTAATACTCGAAATATTATTGCAACTCATTGATCTAGTCGATCAACTCTTCTAGGTTTAGACTTCCAGAATAACTAGGGATTTCTGCTCTAGGTCTCTTCTGGATCTTTGAAATGGCCCTTATTAGCTACATTTGGTCTTGATCAATTGCTTCTTCTTCCTCTTCCATATTTGAATCTTCCTCCTCTTCTTCATCCTCACTTTCTTCTTTGTTTCTCGGGTTTAACCGTCTTCTCATTTGCTCCTGCAATGCATCAATCTGTCTTTGGAGGGCTTTGAAACCCTCGGCCACTAGTGGATCTCTTCCACCAACATTTTTTTTCCTTGATCACCTCTGGCACCACCACGCCTACTAGGCATCACTCTTGGAGGCATCTTTCTTAACCTCAACCCACAACCACGGTCTTGGTGTGAACTGCCTCACGATCGACAATCTATCCACATGCTCAAGAAAACCTACTCTGATACCACCTGATGAGGGTGTAGCTCGAGACACAAGAGAATGATCTTATTATTTAGAAAATGGAACTTCTCATATGTAGAGGATCTCAAATCCTCAAGTTCTACAACATATGAGAGTTACAAAAAATTATAGAATAACCCTTTTTGTTGTGTGTGAACTTGTCCCCAAAAAGCTACCCAAAAATCACAAACCCACCTATAAATAGAGGTCCTTTTGAGTTTGAAGCCAAAAAAACATTCAAATTTGAGTTTTGATAGTTTGGTGCTGAAAATTACAACTTGAAATTCAAATTTCAAAAGAAGATTTGAAAATTAGTATCCTCTAGAAACTGCGCCAACTTTTGGGAGCCATAACTTTTGATCCGGTACTTTGTTTTTCAAACCATTTGAACCATTGGAAAGTTATTGAAGTCAAGAACATTCTCAAAATCTACTATGCCAATTTTGGAAAGTTTCAATGCCATTTCAGGACCGTTTAGAGCCTCAATTCTGACTTGGAAGGTTTTCAGGTGTAAGTCTAGGAGACTAAAACCATAATATCTTCCAACCCAAGAATAGAAAAAGCAAAATCATAAGTTGGGAATTACATTATGATGAAAAGGGTTTCCAAAAGTGTAGAAACATTTAAGAATCTACCAAAATGAAATGAAACTCTTTTTTTGGGTGATGTAGGATTTCCCTTACACCACTGGATGCTCCTACATTAGTATAAGAGAAATAGGAATGCACTTGCATTCAAGCACATTGCCTAGAGCTCACTACTCAAGAGAAAAGAAGGCTCACTACCTTATAGAATGTTTGAATTACAAAAAAGGGCTGAACTGAGAAGATAACTTCTTCAAAGCTTGGTTACAATTCCTTTAAATTTCAATGATCATATTCTAACCTCCTATCAGATTCACACTTTTTGCTCCTCTTCTACTCTGCTCTTCTCTACTCTATTCTGCTATGCTCTATTCGGCTTTGATCTACTTCAAAAATATCTCCAACTAACTGTGCCAAATCAATCACAAGTCTTTCTGATATTCTTTATGTTACACACACAATGCCAATGACATCTACTACAACCACGACACACTCAACCATACATATCATTCACACTTAAAAATTATTATATATATACATCCTACTTAGAAATTTCATCCATATGTTAACTTGAATAAAATAAAGAAATATTTTCCAATGGTTAGCTCAAGCACACACAATATTTGATGTGAACCTCCCAAAAGTTGGCTAAGACCTAGTTGGGACCCAAACATGATCGAAAAACATGGAGACACCAAATTAATTATACCTTATACATTCGCATATATCCATAACATGATACACACGCAAGTCGACCTTAAATAAATAGAAAAATAACTCAGTCAGATGTCTTAGCTTGAACATAGAATAATACAACATCACCAAAGTTATTAATCATGATGATAAGGATGCCTAAACACTTTCTCGATGATCCAAAATGCAAAATTATCATCCGATGAGGCAAATATATCAATAAACTAACTGAATACCCTATTCTTTAACTATTGATCTAGTAAAGCATTGTTCTTCATTTTTCTTGCCAAAATGGACAAATCCAAATCTGCAAACCTAATAGATTACTTAGGTTTCCATCAATGAAAACACTAGAAGTCATACAAAATCTCCTCAAGCCATTTTCCAACACCACATAGGGAAAAAAACCTAAAGTTTATCTTTTCTCTAACCAATTGAATGGATCTTAATATATATGTGTGGGTGTGTATGTGTAATATATCATCTTCCCCATAGTTCCACATAATGGAAACAAATATGATAGCTCGTCATCTCTCTAATGAACAAAAATAATTCATAATACATATAACACCATAATAACAATCATGTAAGTTTCTTGAAAAGACCTAAAAGGTCTTCCATTGACTAAAGAAAATTTTATTTTAGTAGTCATTTTGTTATAGCTAGTTAGAACCATATACAAAAATCTTGATCTATCTTTGTGCTTTTTTTTTACGAAGGCTAGAAAATTCAACAAATGCTCATTTAGATATAGTTGTTCTCATTTTATTTTTCCAATGGTTTTCCCATTAAAACTAATTTGGATAATCTTCTATTTGATGGGTTGGAACTTAGAAATGGGTTAGGAATCCAATTCTCTATTAGTGAGGTGAAAGAAAATTTTCTAACTCAACCAAATGTTTCATAATATTCTATCCGGTTGGCTAAGAAAACATTCCACCTGTCATCATCAATGAAGTATTTTATAGATAGATGTTTGTAAACATCTCTTGCTGAGTCAATGAGTAAAAACCACACCCATTACCTTATTAAGGCATGAGGAATTCTTTAATTTTCCTACACACAATAGAATGCACCTTCAATATTTAATCATCGTTAGGCTTACAAGTCACATTTATCAAATGCAAACTAGACAACCTCCACACCACTACACCATGGCTTGTAAGGACTATAGATAGTTGATAATATTGTTGTTATTGACTAGGAAAGGTTGTTTCCACACTTCCTTCCACAATGATGATCATATTCCATGATTTAAAATTAGCCAAAGGTTTTTAATTATGAGGGAACTCCATTGTAGAAAAGGTTGTACCAAATTTTTCTTGGAAAATTGATATTGTTTTCCAAATATGATTACAATGAAAGTGTGATAGCCTTGAACATTTAAATTGAACTAAAAAGTGTAAAGATGAAAGATATAAATCTTGAATAGACCAACCAACAAAGAGTTAACTACCATAAATTATGCTTACTCAAATCTCTATGTGGGATTATTTAAGCACAAAAGTGAAACCCTCTATACAAAAAGTTAATTATACAAACCCTAAACGATTTAACATTTTGGTAGTTATAGACATAGTAACCGATTAGTTAACAACAACAAAGAGTGTGGGCCAAGGATCTCCTAGGAAGAGGCAGAAGGTTTAAGAATAACTAATTAGGGTAATTTTTTTAGAGTGAAATAAAGCACAACAAAAAAATTAATGGTGCATACAGATTCCAAAAGAATAAAATTCATTTAGACCATGGCAAATGAATTATCTCAAGATTTTGAACAAATTGTGATGTGTTGTCAATAATGCTAATGAGAAAAAATGGGAAAAGTTTGCAGGAAAAATCTACGAATTTGTAATGAAAACCAATCTCCCTATAGTTGCTTCTTCAATCTATTCATAGGAAATGAAAATTGGGTCTAAAAATATTTTTTTTTTAGGTCTAAACAAGATTTTATGCATGTGATAGAAATCTAATTTGATTTAGAGATACAAATATTAAATGTGAGTGAGGATTTTTTTTAGATGGTAAGGAATTTTTAACTGGTTAGGGTATCCTAGTAATTGGTTTTTACGGGACCTCAATATGGTTTAAAAGAAAAAAAATGTTTTCAAGACCTAAGACAGGTATGGCGGGTGTTTTTGGACTTGGAAGTCCACAATAGAATCTTATCGGCTAATTATCTAGATGATCAACATTGTGAGTACAATATGCACTAAACTTTACAAGTGTAAATAAATGTGTGAGTGGTACTTATATTGTGGTGTTTTATTTTTTTTGGAATGTTTTAAAAATATAAAGATAATTTGGAGTTAGTTAAGAATTTAAAGTTATTATTTGAATTTTTGTATGTAATTATATTAATTATATTTTTGTTGAATTGTTTAATGTTAAAATTTTATACTCAAATATGTATATTAGATATGTATTATCAATTATCTTATATATATATATGTGCCATAGAAAAATGGCCCCTTATCATTTTCATGGCCTTTAAGGTCTTGTTTCATTATGTTTTACATATTTTTCCTTAATTTTATATTGCAACATGGCTTGAATATGCGTATTTAAGTATTAAAATGTAAATATGAAAGTCTTGTGAATCATGTGTTGTGAAGTGTTGTAAAGCATTTCTACATTATTCTAGAATCTATTTAATATAATTCACCTAAAATTCACCCTTCTACACATCAAAAAGTCCTATTTTCAAGTGTTATTAAGTCTTGTAATCAAGAATCATACTTTTCTAGGAAATTTCCCCTTATTTACACCTTTCTCATGTCTTATTTGACCCCCTTATACACTCATATGCTTTATTTAAGTGTATTTTTTAATGTACTCCTGACACAACATTAAATGAGATTTAATTCTTGACACCTAAGTTTATGTCCTAGGTTGGACCCATTCACCATGGGTGGCGAATGAGTCCACCTTGGATCCAAAATTAAAAATATTTCAGATTTATTTCTTGATTTATTCAAAATTATGCTTGATGTCGGCCTGTGATGATTTATGAACGGTTACTAAGACACAATATTGATATAAATAAGCTAATTTCACCTCATTTTGACATCTACAACATCTATTCATCATCCAACAAGTCAATTTCATATCCACTTATTCACTTAAGCATTTAAGCATTTTGCAATACATCATTGAGCAATTATTCAAGCATTTTGAAGCAGCCATTGACATTGATTCAAACTTGCAAGATCAAGGGTTTTGGTAATTTTGCAATAATTTTATGTTATTCATTTATCATTTCCCTTGTGCTTCATTTATTTCTATTGGTTTTGATTACCAAAGTGGGGTTTGACTAAGGCAAAGCCTTATTTGCTAACCCTCCAACATTTTTCCCTTTGCATTTGTGTTTGCAACATTTTTCTTGTATATTTGACAGGTTTAAAGGTGTTTAGAAGTGGAAATCAAGTTAACTAGGTTCCTCAAGTTAACTTATTTCTATTTCATGCTTGTTGAGTGATTTATGTTTGTTTCTTGCAGAATTGACTCTTGCAACCTGACATTCAAAATTTTCTAGATTTTGTGTTATAGAGTTACTCTTTGATTTTATAGAAATCTAGAAGTGGAATGATTCAACACCCTTGGTGAATGAGTCCCACTTGATATTAGAAAATCTATATTTTGTCAGATTCTAGATCCCAACAGTCAGAAATCAATTCCTAATAGTTTTTCACCAATGGGAGGACTGATTCGCCACCCTTGGCAAAGGAGTCTCACTGTGAATTTTTAGTGACATCATCCAACATTCCAAATAGCTCAAAATCAGCATTCTTTTTCCAAGTGCACTCAGATTCATCTATGTACCTTTTGCTCTACATGTTTTACTCAATTTCTTCATTGTTTACATATCACATTGTGTTTTCAAACATAACATAAATCTTAGCTTTGCATTCATTAAGATTGGTTTCATTCATTCAATTATATTTAGTTTAGTTAATTTAGGAATAAAATCATCTCTCATTCCATATTTGAGTGAACTTGTTAGGTTTTTGGCCTATTTCCCTCTCTTTTTAGGTGAAAAACCCTTCAAGTGCTAGAGATACCTAGAGTGCCAAAAATCTATTGTTCATTTTGGTGAACTTGACTCTTGAGCACTTTGCATTTTTTTATTTCATTGGAATGTTCCATCTTAGAGTACAATTTGCATTACAATTCAATTAGGACAATGTTTTTTTTTTGCATTCTAGGCATTCTTTTTATTTTGCATTAGTGAAAGTTAGCTTAGATTTCATTTTTTTATTACATATAATTGAAAAACTAAAATTTTGCATTCTGCATACTTAGTGGCATTCTGTTTTTGCATTGGATACATTTGAGGACTTTGAAAATCACAAAAGAATTACATTCTGGGAGGGTATGTGCAAGATCATCATGGAAAAAATAGGCCCTTAAGTGGCAAAACATTCAAAAAAATCAGAGTTAGGAAACTTGACGTAAAAAAATGAATAAGTTATCTATATTATTTCAAAAATATGTAAGAATAGAATCTATAGAAAATTGAATGCAGTTCTAAACTACTAGACTTATTTAAAAAGAAAAAAATCTATTTGGTGAAAGTTTGAAATTTCAATGAAGTAGTACTTAAATTTCAGGGAAAAAATAAGTAGGTGTCTGTCTGACCACCCTAACCATAATAAAATGATAATATTTTTTTATAATATTTTAAATATAAGTAGAGGACTCATGTCCCAATGTGATGCATATTTTTTTGTAATTTTTTTTAAAGTAAATAATTAATTATGAATTTTTTATTACAAATTTTTAAAAATATAAAAATTTGTATGTCTGACCACCTTAGCTTGGTCAAAAATTCTTGAAATTTAATTTTTATTTTTTTAATCCTATAGTATATGAATCATAGAATGTGACACATGTTTCAGATTTAAAAAAATGTATACTGTTTGAAAGCTATAGATGTTTTTTAATTAGCCTATTGATTAGGACTTTAGCTGTAATTTAAAGAGAAAATTAATAATAATTATTTATTAAATTCAAAGTAAAACATAGTTTATATTGGTGGAAATTTGAGAATGTCCTTTAAAAACCCTTTTGGTTTCATCAATTTTGGGTAAAAATAAAGTCGTTAGCCACATACCCTACACATACCCATCATATTGCCACTTTTTGGCCCATCATGATCCTGCACATACCCAGGACTCATTTGCCACCTAGGGTGAATTAGTCCCTCTGTACCTTTTTTAGACTTTATTTTCAACATTTTTTTGGCATTTTTCTTGCATTCTATTTTCTGTAGATTTAGTTCTATTACAATTAGTAGTAATTATATAATTAGCATTTACATACATTAGATTGCATTACCTTTGAGTCACCTTCCTCCTTTTTAGTATTTGTATGAGTGTTTGGTATTCCATTGATAATACTTGGTAAGAATTTCTAGACTCATGGCATCCCATGATAACACTTTCAATGTGGACCTTGGGATCCCTAAAGCTCCTACTCCTAGTATGGAAAATGGTGTATTAGGCATTGAAATTGCTACTATTCCTCCACCCTTCCATCCAATAAATGTTGAAACCCAAAACAACTCTCAAGATAGGATTAATATTCATGAATAATTTTCACATTTACATGTTCTAACCCTTGAGAATGTATCCAAAACTTTTATACGCACCATTGATAACCTACATCAGTTGCTTGAACATGATGATGGTTTTCTAGTCCTAAAGAAGATTGTTGAGATTTGTAATAAACATGCTCCTCCTAATACCCAATCCACAATCAATCCTATTAGTCAAGGAGGATCTCAAGTTCCTCCCCCTTCAACAATAACATCCATTCCAACCTATACACCTTCACAAGTCACTACTTCTATGCAACATATTAGTTATGTGGCTCCCTCTTTCACAATTCCACCTAGCATTCCTACTTCACTTGTGGCATCAAAAATCCCTTCCACCACCTTCACACCACCTAGCATCCCTTTATTTTCCCCTACTATAACTTACACTCCATCACCATTTTCCCTTACATCACAACCTTCATACCCTAATCCTATCATTACACAACTCCTTAACACATTTTCATCCATGCAACATCAAATTTTTTCCATTAGCCAAGGTCAACCCACTCCCATCACATATCATGCCTATAGTAGTCCATTATCCTTAGAGATCCCATGTACCCCGATGCCACAAGGGATAGAAATGCCTTAGTTTGAGAAATATGGAGGTAAAGGAGATCCTATCAACCATGTTAATGCCTTCATATCTTTATGTAGTGACTTTTTCCTCGATGAGAGACTCTTAGCCAAAAAAATTCCTAGGACCTTGAAAGATAGTGCCTTAGAGTGGTTTTCTAATTTTCCTAATCATTCCATCCACTCATTTAATGAGTTGGTGGATGCTTTCATAAGTAACTTTCAATGTCACATGACCCCTAAGAAAACTATAGCTGACCTCATATGATCTAGAAAAAACATAGATGAAAAGATTATTGATTTTATCTCAAGATATCAATTTGTGTATGCCCAAATAGATGTTAAGATTCCTGATGCATATCTACAAAATATGTTCATTGATAATTTTCATAGAAAACTTCAAGATAAGTTAACCATGATGAAATTCCCTTTTTTTATGCATTTATGCATGACCTTGTGTGAATATCATAACTCGGTTTCAATTTGTGATTTCACATCCACTTCTAGCCAAGCTAAAAAACTTGAAAACAACCATAACAATCAAAACAATAATAATAATAATAAATTTCTTAGACTGAATAGAGGCTTTTTATAGTTTAATCTTCCTTCGCAACCACAACCCACCCAACAAGTTCAAAATTCCATGGACATTGTTAAGTCCCCTATGCCTTATCATTATGGGGACCCTAATATATAGTTCACTCCTTTACCCAATTCCCTCCATAATACAATGAACCAATTCATCCAAAAACACATGCTCACTTTGCTACCCATCCACCCTCTTGATCCAAACCAACTGTTACCACCCACCTTCAAGCCTAATGCTTATTGTCACTTCCATCACTAGAATGAGAATGATACTGAACATTGAAATTATCTAAAACTTCTAGTTCAATACCTCATTTATTTAGGAGAATTGTCTATTATAGATAGAAGCAATAAGTCTGTTGCACCCCCTAACCAAAATTTACAAATTTTCACCAACCCCATGCCTAAGCATACAACTTCATTTGTCAAGGCTAGCGAACCTTCTAAAATTGATGTAATAACTATTGATACACATATTGAGCAACATGACATATCTCCAATGGTTGTTGAACGTAGTCCTATGGATGATCTTGTAGCTACGATAGATGTTATCCCTTGTAAAGGCCACACCAATAAATCTCTTGATATCACCTTTTCTGATTAATACATCTTACCAAAACTTCTTGACAGTCATCTCTACATAGCAAGAAGAATCTATGATAAGCCCACAAATGGGATATTAATAGATCTCACTTGCGGTGAAAATGTGATCATAGAGGAGTTCTTGGTATTGCATGATTTATATGAAGATGATTATGATAAAGAAACTGCATGGATAAATACACACAATGGTTTTGCTTTCCCTATGATCGAATCGATCATGCTACCTTTACAAGTAGGACTTAAAACACTAGATGTGAGATTTTCTATTATTCTACAATCTGACCAATTTCGTTTATGGTTGGGCCACCCTTGTCTTCACTCAATGAAAGTGATCCCATCAATCATTCATAAGTGTTTGAAGTTTGCACATGGAAATGAAGTTTTTACTATCCACCATAACCAATTTAATCCCTTATCCTCCAAAGGTAACTTTTCCCTAGAAGATTTTTGGCTCGAATTGATAGAACATATTACACCTAGAAAGGATTTCTTTTTCATAGCATACCAAAAGTTTAAAGCCAAAAGGATAGCTGAATTGTCTCTTCATGGTGTTTCCCTGACCACTTCCACCACTCCTATTATAGATGAGACCATGCTTGCCACTCCCTCTAACAACAATCAACCCTTACCCACTCTATCACAATCTAATCCTTCAACCTCTTTGTCTAAAAGACCAAGAGGTTGAGAATAGTCCAATCTTGCCACCTCAAATTAAACAAGTTTATAAAGCTAAGGAGAAAGTGATTGATCCATCTCCTTTTGAAACAAAAGGGCCTCAAGTTGATCAATATTTTGTAACACCTCAATACATTCAAAATAGAATTAAACAAAATCAGACTACTAGAGAGCATCAACGATGTCATCATTTTCTCGCTAGAAAAATGAAAACTAAAAAAAATAAAGAAAATCAACCTCCCTCCTTGATAGAAATAATTCCTGATAATCCTCCTGACATACCACAAGAGAGTCCATCTCATCCATCACAACAACATAAATCCACCCCACAACCACCATTGCTGATACATCCTTCCTTGGAAATCACTCTTTGTCCTCTTGTAGTCATTAATCTTGATGAGGATGATAAAGAGATCGCTAAAATTGATGAAGAGGTGCACAATAATTTGAATTCTTTATTCTGCTCTTCTATGAGCTTAGACGATAAATCTCTCATACCAAGTGCACAACTTGGTGATTCTCCTAGCTTGGCACTTGCAATTCCTCCATTGGATAGTAAACCACCTTTGCAATATGATGATCATGATTGGGTGCTAGATGACCTATTAGATGGTTGATTTTCCTTTTCCTTGCTAGCTTCTTTATTACTTTTCTTTTTTTTCTTTATGTTTGTATCATGTTCCCTCATATCGCGTGTTTAATGTTACCTCTCTCTTTGTACACTTCTTTTTGTATCTCTATTCTTCTTTATGTCATATATCACTTTTGCCTTGTTTTCTTTTTCTTTGTTTTGTGTTTTTCCTTTGGGGATGACACAAAGTGTAGAGATTCCCTTAGTCTCTTCTATGTTGACCCAAGTGTTCCTTGTCTTTTTCTTTTTTCTTTTTTTTTTTTCCTTTGGGGGTGACACAAAGCGTAGAGACTCCCTAAGTCTCTTCCATGTTGACCCATAAGGTCTCTTTTCTTTTTCTTTGTCTTTTTTTTTGTGTTTTTCCCTTTGGGGATGACACAAGGCATTCAAACCGAAATGTCTCTTTCATGTTGACCCAAAATATTTTTCATTTTCTTTGGTTTTTGTCTTTTTACTTGTGTTTTCCTTCTAGGGATGATGCAAAGCATTGAGACCACAATGTCTCTTCCATGTTGACCTAAAATGAATCTTTGTTTTTCTATTGTTTTCACTCTTTCTAAGTCATTCTTCTCATTTTATGTATTCAGGGAATGATGACAATTCCACACTCTTTCATAAAAACATTGCAGCAATGAACATACTGACCCCAAATCCATACATCCCCTATGTGTTTTGGTGTGCTTTCTTTTTTGGGGGGAAACTCCCTTTTCTTTCTTTTTCTGTGACATGATGTAGCCTAACTTTGAAACATATGAATTGGCATAGGGCTTTCCTAGTTGGCTCTCATGTATTGTTTTTATTTTGCATTCTCTTCCTTCTTCTACTTTAAAGCAATTGCTCATGAATGATGTATAGAAATTCCTTTAAAGTGGGGGGCATACAATACCATAATTAATTTTCATTCTTTTTTCCTTGCATAGCCTTGTTGTTTATATGATGTGTTCATTACTTTGTGGATGACATTGGGTTTGATGTCCTTCATAAGTGTGATCTTTCATAGCATATTACATTCCTCTTGGTGGTTTGATGTGACACACTACATCTCCTAAGTTTTGGATTTAATATCCTTTGATTGGTCCTCTCTTGGAGACATTAGATGCAATGTTCCATCAGTGATTGACCTTACATAACCTGAACAAGACTCCTTTGAAAAAATATTTTTCACATTACATTTTTGCATTTTACATTTGTTGCATTCTCATTCGGCCACCTTGCATAACACAACTTGCATTCCTGTGGTTCCATCCTATTTTGTTCATGAGTTGCAAGCATACAGAGTTTTTCTTGTCTCATGATGTTTAAACCAACATTTACATTTCCTTTTTTTTGTGGTAACTTGTTAAAGTTATTAAGAGTATAACTTTGGCATGGTTGAGTGGATGACATTGGGTTTGATGTCCTTCATAAGTGTGATATTTCATAGCATATTACATTCCTCTTGGTGGTTTGATGTGACACACTACATCTCCTAAGTTGTGGATTTACTATCCTTTGATTGGTCCTCTCTTGGAGACATTAGATGCAATGTTCCATCAGTGATTGACCTTACATAAGGTAAACAAGACTCCTTTGAAAAAATATTTTTCACATTACATTTTTGCATTTTACATTTGTTGCATTCTCATTCAGCCACCTTGCATAACACAACTTGCATTCATGTGGTTCCATCATATTTTGTTCATGAGTTCCAAGCATACAGAGTTTTTCTTGTCTCATGAAGTTTAAACCAACATTTACATTTCCTTTTTTTTTGTGGCAACTTGTTAAAGTTATTAAGAGTATAACTTTGGCATGGTTGAGTATAACTAGCTACATGACTCTCCCTATAGCTATCTTTTTGTTTGTGAATGAATTCCAACTAGCATATGTATCTCTTTTGTTCTTGGCCATTCTCACCCCATGGATGAGCTGAAGTTTTGCGGGCCCAAAGTGAGTACACATTCTTTTTTTTCCTAGATCTGATTTGCAACTAGTTGGATCGATGATCGAAGCTTTATATAATTCTCAACACTTGTGTGTTCCTTTGTTCTTATGTTTGGTTTGCCTTGGGATATTCATCCTAGGGGCTTGACCAGCCCTCTTGATTTTCATCACTCCATCTTACTAACATAAATGCATTCGAGCCCTCCTCTCGATGTTCATGCTTACTTTAGTGTGATTTTGAAGCAAGTTCTTCCTCTAACTAAAGTGGGGGCTAAGTGTGTCATAGAAAAATGGACCCTTGTCATTTTCATGGCCTTTTAGGTCTTGTTTCATTATGTTTTACATATTTTTCCTTAATTTTATATTGCAACATGGCTTGAACATGGTTATTTTAGTATTAAAATGTAAATATTAAAGTCTTGTGAATGTGTTGTGAAGTGTTGTAAAGCATTTCTACATTGTTCTAGACTCTATTTAATATAATTCACCTAAAAATAACTATTTATAGATCAAAAAGTCCTATTTCAAGTGTTGTTAATTCTTGTAAACAAGATTCACAAATTTCTAGGTATTTTCCCCTTATTTACACCTTTCTCATGTCTTATTTGACCCTTTATACACTCATATGCTTTATCTAAGTGCATCTTTTTAATGTACTCTCGACACATAATATTAAATGAAATTTAATTTGGACCAACGCCTACGTTTATGTCTTAGGTAGGACCCATTCACCATGGGTGGCAAATGAGTCCACCTTGGCTCCAAAATTCAAAATATTTCAAATTTCTTTAAGGATTTATTCAAAATTATGCTTGATGTCGGCAAGTGATGCTATATGAATGGTTACTAAGACACAAGATTGATATAAATAAGCTAATTTCACCTCATTTTAACATCTCAAACATCTATTCCTCATCCAAAAAGTCAATTTCACATCCACTTATTCACTTAAGCATTCAAGCATTTAGCAATACATCATTGAGCAATTATTGAAGCATCTTGAAGTAGCCATTGCCATTGATTCAAACTTGCAAGATCAAGGGTTTTGGTAAGTTTGCAATACTTTCATGTTATTAATTTATCATTTCCCTTGAATTTCATTTATTTCTATTGGGTTTGATTACCAAAGTGGGTTTGACTAAGGCAAACCCCTATTTGCTAACCCTCCAACATTTTCCCCCTTTGCATGTGTGTTTGCAACATTTTCCTTGTAGATTTGATAGGTTTAAAGGTGTTGAAAAGTGGATATCAAGTCAACTAGGTTCGTCAAGCCAACTTATTTCTATTTCATGCTTGTTGAGTAATTTATGTCCGTTTCTTGCATAATTGACTCTGACAACCCAACATTCAAACTTTTGTAGATCTGGTGTTGCAGAGTTGCTATTTGATTTTCCAGAAATCTAGGAGTGGAATGATTCACCACCCTTGGTGAATGAGTCTCACCTAAGATTAGAAAATCCATATTTTGTCAAATTCTAGATCTCGATAGCCAAAAATTAGGTCCTAACAGTTTTTCACTAGTAGGAGGATTGATTTGCCACCCTTGGCGAATGAGTCCCACTGTGAATTTTTAGTGACATCATTCAATATTTCAGATAGCTCAACATCATTAGTCTTTGTCCAGGTACACTCAAATTCATCTCTGTACCTTTTGTTCTACATGTTTTATTCAATTTCTTCATTGTATACAATCACACTGTGTTTTCAAACATAACATAAATCTTAGGTTTGCATTCATTTAGATTAGTTTCATTCATTCAATTATATTTAGTTTAGTTAATTTAGGCATCAAATCATCTCTCATTCCATATTTGAGTGAACTTGTTAGGTTTTTGGCCTCCTTCCCTCTCCTTTTATGTGAAAACTAAAAGTGCTAGAGATACCTAGAGTGCCAAAAATCTATGGTTCAATATCTATAATGTAGTGAATTTACAACCTTTGAAATTTTCCAATTTTCATCCCCTCACCTTAGAGAAATTAAAACTAACAATTTTTTTCCACTTCAACCATTCTACTTGCACCCACTTGGTGGTTGTCTGTAGTGTGAGTGGGGGAATTTTTGTAGGGGATGCTAGTGTAGCACGTAGATGTCCGTGTAATGCATTTCTATCCTGATAGGATTCCCACCTCTAGAATCTATAGAGGCATTACACTACTCCATTGGTGATGAAGATTAATTCCCCTACACCCTTGACTGACCTGGAATGTCTCTTTTAGGCCTCTATCCATCCTAAAACATTCACTATTCCTTCAATTCAAATTTCTTCAAGCTTCTAAACTCTCACATGATGTTTCTACACACTTTTTGAGAATTTTCACAATACTCTCCAACATTTTTGAAGCTACACGGTTTTACTTAGCTAGATTTTACTCTCGCTATTGTAGCAACGATCACACCTTCAAGCTTCTAAGCTCACATATCCCTTCACATGCTTGAGGGAATTTGTTTAGGAGGTGATATCCATTTCATTTTAAAATTTTCATTTGATTTACATAGAATAGAAATTTTTCCATTGCTTGGCATTTATTCCACTACTTTCTTTATCATATTTTCTATGTTGTGGCTATTCTGGCCATCTATGGAGGTGGGAACACCAAAACAAGTATTTGACTTTGGTAAGCCCTGAAACAACCCCAACATTTTCCCCCTTCCATTATGTGTAGTTGATCATGTTCATGTGGAGTTTGTGGTAGGCTGGACCATTCATGAGTTATATTTTTACCAACTTTCAGGTATGTGCAGGATCATCATCGAAAAAATAGGCCCTTAAGTGGCAAAAAAATTCAGAAAAAATCAGTGTTAGGAAACTTGACCTAAAAATTTGAATAAGTTATCTATATTATTTCAAAAATATGTAAGAATATAATTTGTAGAAAATTGAATTTAGTTTCTAAACTACTAGGTTTATTTAAAAATAAATAAAATCTATTTGGTGAAATTTTGAAATTTCAATGTAGTAGTACTTAAATTTGGGAAAAAATGAGGTGTTTGTTTGACCACCCTAACCATAATAAAATGATAATATTTTCTTATAAGATTTTATATATAAGTAGAGGACTCATGTTCAGATGTGATGCATAATTTTTTGTAATTTTTTTCCAAGTAAATAATTAATTATGAATTTTTTATTACAAATTTTAAAAAATATAAAAAACTCGTATGAATGAAAAATTTAACTTGGTCAAAACTTCATGAAATTTAATTTTTATTTTTTAAATCCTATAGTATGTGAAGCATAGAATGTGACACATGTTTTAGATTCAAAAAATGTTATACCGTTTGAAAGTTATAGATGTTTTTCAATCAACCTATCGATCATGACTTTAGTCGTAATTCTAATAGAAAATGAATAATAATTATTTATTAAATTCAAACTAAAGCATGATTTATATTGGTAGAAAGCTGAAAATCTCCTCTAAAAATCCTTTTCATTTCATCAATTTTGGGTAAAAAAAAAAGTCATCAGCCACATACCCTACAAATACCCATAATATTGACACTTTTTGGCCCATCATGATCCTACACATACCCTTTCACTCTTTTCAACTTTTCCTTTCAAGTTAAAGTATTATTTTTGCTTTCTCAATATTTTAGCTCTTTTATGCTTTATTTTGTTACATAAAACTCTATTTATTAAGTTGTAGTTAGTTCCCTTTTTAGTCCTAACTGTATTTCATACTGTCTATCCATACGGAAGCTAGTGTGCCGGGCTATCATTTGTCTTCTACACTAGGGTTCTATGGAAAAGAGATGTCGGGGTCTTAGTTTTGGCTCAGGGACTTGCTCACCTACTTCTCTAAACCTCTCGGGTTAACAAAGGGATAGTGGCAGGCCAATATCCCTTCCTTTTCACCCTCCCAAAACATTAAACTTACCATAAAAAATCCTTAGTGTGATGTAGATCAAGGATATTGATCATTCTAGACCATTTGTGACCTATAAATCTAAGCATTTGATCCCCCTCCTCTATATTTTGGTGAACCTAACGTGAACCATTCTTGTTCCATTTTGTAGTGTTGAAAGACTCTTCCCTCATGTTCTAAGATTGTTGTGGATGTGAGAATTGTAGGGCACTAAGCCTTGCAACCCAACCTATGACCCCTAGTGGCATAACTGGGTGGATTCTTAAGTGTTATGAAGTGAAACCTTGAGTTGGTCACCATCTAATTGTGAAACCCTTGGGGGCTCCTATGAAATTTTTGTCCACTGTAGGTAAAGATGGCTTCCTTCCTACATCTACCCATACCATCTACACAACCTATAAGCGGATCTCCTTCTATAGCATTCACCTCACAAGATTTTCTAATAAATGGTAATAGAGAGCCATCTCCTTTGTACATTCCCACATGTATCAATGGGAACACCATAATTGGTGTTGTTGTTGACCCTACATGTTGGGTGAATGTTGTCATATAGGAGATCATGTTGATAAATTTTTTACATAAGGATGGATATTACGAGTCTAGAGGAACTATACGTACACATGATGGGCTTTCTATCCCTCCCATGGGTGTATTTTCCATTAATGTAGTTTCCTCGTTAGTCCATAAGTGCTTGAATTTTTCTCATGAGGGTTTTGTTCATGTATTCCATGACACTAGTCACAAACTGATGATTATGCATGAGTGATACTTGATCACTTTTGGCTTGCCCCTATTGGTTTAGTCCCTCTTAGGACAAATGTATTGTATCAAACTTATGTGAAGTACAAGAGTGGAGGCATAATTCCAAAGGTGAGATATTTTCCTTCTTCCCATGCTATTTCACATAGAGCTTGTATGATGGCTCAACATGAGGATTCCTTTGCCACTTGAAAAAGGGAGGATAAGTTCACTTAGGGCCCTTCTTCCTATTCCTCTATTGTTTCACCCTCTTCTTCCTCTTGTCTAGCTACAAAACTTTTGACTTCCGCTCCTATGTGTCTCTTAGGGAGTCCAATGGTGCTTGCTTGGTGGAGGCCCAACATCAAGCATTTGAACTTTCTATCTCATCTACAGTGCCTTGGCCCATTTTTTATGGTAAGGGGAAGGTTCCTCATGGAGCATCTTCTACATCTTGGCCTCTATGGCCACCTATTAGTCCTACCTTAAAGGTAGTGAGTGGGAAGAGGCCTATCATTGAGGGACTCAAGCTTGCTCCCCCAAATATTGTTGCATCATCCTCTCCATCTCCTCCTATTTCCATCCAGGAGTCACTCCCTTTACCAGAAATGGACATGATAAATACTTTGATGGCTAAACAATTCTTCCATCCCTTTTTAGGCCGCAACCTCTAGCTCTTGGAGCTATAGATACCATCTTGCACATGAGAATGGGCATCAAAGGAAGGCTCTATCCACTAAGTAGGCCACCTTGTAGAAGAAGGAAGGGGACCATCAACTCCTACTTTGGCATCTTCTATTGTGTCCTCATCTTCCACTCCTTTTGATTTAGTTCCCTTCATGTCATTCTTGCTCCCAACTCCCCCTATGAACATGAATGATCCTCCTAAAGAGGGTGTAGGTATTCATTGCTCCTTTAGTTGAGCCTCCCCTTTGATGTCCCTTCTAGAGATCCTACCCTTTTTGAAACCTATAGACATTCTGAATACCTTGATGGCGCCTATCGCAGTTTTCTCCTCTTTCTCCTTGCTTTCAACTTTATCTATGGGGACCTCACATCCCCTAATGAAGAAAAATATGGAAGATGACCCCACCTACAATGGGTTTGAAATAAGGTTTCTCCTTCTTTAGAGGTTGTTTCTACATTGGTTTGTATTGCCTTAGTGGTAGAGGAAACCCTTGCATCCTCAAAGTTTGTCACTGCTCTTGAATTGTTTGATGAGGCTAGCAGTGGATCTCATGCACTGCCTCCATTTACCATCAATTTGACATATACCACTCCTATAAAGGCTTGTTCAACTCTTTATATGATGTCTTAGCCCTATAATTGATCTTTGCAAGATTTTTGACATTCACCTCACACCTGAACTAAGTGGAGAAGACCTTGAAGGGCCTTCTTCCTTGGATCTTGTAGTAGGAGGGTCAAAGGGTACCCCCTTGCTATTTTTCCCTTGTAGGCTCATTCTTCCTCACCTTACAATGATCTAGTTTGGGAGAAGAATGACCTCTTAGTTGATGAGGAATAGGGGAGCCTCTTCTTTATTTGTAGATTAGATTGTGTGTGTTTGTATTGTGTTCCCCTCATTATTTTTTTATATGTTCTTGGATGACACTTGTCACCCTCATAGGTGCTTGGATATAGGGGTGTTTTTGTGTCATAAAACTTTTTCTATTTGTCACATCATTCTTCTCTTTTTTGTGTTTTAATTTTAAATAATTGGGGACAATGCAAAGTGTTGGGGGAATTTAGCCCTCTCTTCCATGTTGACCCAATTATTTATTTTATTTTTGTCTTCATATACCCTTCTTCACATGGTCTGATATAGTAGGGGGTTGGTGACAGTTCATTTATATATTATTATATCTATTTATCTATATTTATGAGCAACTTTTCCCTCAAAATATCGGATCCCCTATCTCTTGTTCATTATTTCATGGTTTGTCCTTTCTTTTTATCTTTATCTCTTCTTTTCTTACATTGTGATGTTGTGGTTCTTATGTTTTGTCCCTCGCATGTGCAACACCATTACCACAATTACATCTCATCATGTTTGATGGAACACAACATCACTTTCATTCATTATTTTCTCTCCTTAGGATGTCACATTCCTTTGAATTCAAAACACACCATCCTAAGGAGTGCTATCATACCATTTTAGTTTTCAAAAGGTGTATTTGGTGGCCAATGAATCCCTTCTTAAAAATATGTATTTTTAAAAAAATGTATTCTTCAACGTGGATTCCTAGACGAACTTTTCTTTAATCTCATATTCATAACATATAATTTGTACTTACACTTGTGAGGGAACATTATTTCTTTAAAATTCCTTGATGAAATGAATCTTTTAGAAGGAATCCTTGATGCTAGAATCATTGGTGAAAAATCCTATCTATTCTTTTATCACTTTGAAACTGAGCATCCCTTGAGTGGACCTCTTTTTCTTTTGAAGGATTATCGAGGGACCCCTTTGAAATCTCTTCCTCAATTTGTTGACTATCTATGTGACTGTCTACCCATAGGCCTACATGGCTTCTTTTTGTCATCTAAAATGATTTATCTAAAAAATAACATGTTGGTTTGTAGGTGTGCTTGTGAAGCTACATTTCAATTGACCTTACAAGACTGAATACCTGTAAGGCCCCATTATACTCTATGGATCCTCTCTCACATATAGCTTCGTTCAAGACTAAACACTTGTAGGGTGCCTCATTTACAAGTCTGAGGAAATTTATATCTCGTGCGATCTCTTTATTAAAATCTATAGCTCCAATGACCTAAAGTGCATTTTTTTCACCATCTATAGGTTTGTGGATTTGTAGTACATTTTGTTCAACTCTCCTTGGGTTTAAGGACCCATGGAGCCAACTTCTCTTCCTATGTTTTTGGGTGGTCAGACTATGGTCTACTTCCATGATAGTTTAGGTGTATACTTCTAAAATATTTCAATCTACTTTACCTCACATTTGGTAGCACATATGCTCACTAAAGTGGGTGAAAGATGTAATGGAGTGAATTTTCACCCCTTGAAAATTTCCCATTTTCATCCCCTCACCTTAGAAAAATTAAACTTGATGCTTATTTTCCACTTCACCCTTTCTACTTCCAACCACTTGGTGGGTGTCTATAGTGTCAGTGGGGGAATTTTTGTCAAGGATGCTAGCATGATGTACAAATGTTTTTGTGGTGCACTACCATCCTAACAAGATTCCCACCTCTAGAATCTACAGAGGCATTATACTTCTCCATTGGAAATAAAGAGTAACACCCCTATGCCCTTGACTGACCTCAAATGACTCTTTTTGGCCTCTATCCATCCTAAAAAATTCATTCATTCCTTTAATTTGATCTTTTTCGAGATTCTACACTCTCACTTGATGTTTCTACACAATTCTTGAGCATTTTAATAGTACTCTCCACCATTGTTGAAGATCCAAAGCATTGCTCTACTCGATTTTACTCTCATTGTTCTAACAACGACCACAACTTCAAGCTTGCAAGCTCACATCTCCCTTCATGCGCTAGAGGGAATCTTGTTTGGGAGGTGATATCCATTTAGTTTTAGCATTGTCATTTGATTTATGTAGCATATTGTTGTTTCCATTTCTTGGCATTTCTTCCACTACTTTCATTATCGAATTTTCTATCTTGTGGCTATTCTAGTTCTTTGTGGAGGTTGGAACACTGAAATGGGGGTTTGACTATGGAGAGCCCCAAAAAAACCCCAATATTTTTCCCCATTTCACTGTGTGTAGGTTATTGCATTTGTGTGGAGCATGCAGGAGACCTGTTGGACCATTCATGAGTTTAATTTCTACCACCTTTCACTCTTGTCAACTTCTCCTTTTAAGTTAAAGTATTCTTCTTGCTTTCTTAGAATTTCAGATATTTTATGCTTTATGTCATTACTTAAACCTCTATTTATCAAGTTGTAGTTAGTTCCTTATTTAGTATTAACTATATTCCATACTCTTTGTCTATGTGGATGCTAGTTTCCAATCAAGACGTAAGAACGTTGTGCTATCATTTATCTTCTGTGCTGGGGTCCTTTGAATGAGAGTTGTCAGGGTCTCGGTTTTGGCTCAAAAATTCACTCACTTGATTCCATAAACCTCTTGAGTTGATAGAAGGATAGGTGTAGGTCAATATCCCTTCCTTTTCACCCTCCTAAAACATTAAACTTACCATAAACAATCCTTAGTGTGAGGTAGATCAAGGCAGCTGATCGCTCTAGACCCTTCGTGACTCGGGGTCTTGAGTGTTCAATTCTCCCCTACAATATCACAATATATTTAGTTGTTTTTTGATGTGAATTGTACATTTTTATCTATTTTTAAAATACAAATAGAAATATTATTAATATTTAATTTTATAAATAATCTCCAATGTGTTGGTGTAGGTTTTTATTTTCATAGCGGGTTAATGTATTTTCCTTTGGTCCTAGGGTTTTCCTATACTTAATTAAGCTTGCTTAGGATAATAAAGTGAGTTTATCATTTAATAATTAGGAGATAAGTTGTGTGCTCCATATCCAATTTTGGTGGTTAATTCCTATTGGTTGGATTTTCCACCTCTATCATCTCCTTAGTTCTATATAAACTCACTACTTGGCTTGTATTTTCATTCATTTTCTTGCATTGTTGCATACTTTGAAATACATGCACCTTGATGCATGCATACATTATTCTTCAAATTTTCTTTCAGCTCCTAATGTAATTTTTCCATCTTGACATTTTCACATCTCTTGGAATCTTAGGTTTGTAATTGTGTTATTTCATTTATAGTTTTATAGCATATCTTTCTCATAGAAGATCTTGGTTATTCAATCTATTTTAGATTTCTAACATGGTATCAAAGCTTAGATTTTGAGAGATTTGAGTACTTGGATTCCCAATTAAGAGATTGGACTTTTTTGTATGATGTTGTAAATTTGTGTATGCTCTTCTCTTACATTTTAATACAATTTGGAGAATCAGAAAGGAATTATGAAGATATATTAGTCTTATATTCGCATGTGTGTTTTGGGAAAAATTGTGATAGTAGCTATTCTAGCTATAGTGGTATAATTTTTTATGATCCCATTGTGTTTGGAAGGCTCCAAAAAGTTATATTTGGCTTTTGCTTCACTCAATTTGGCCACCATATGACATAGTAGCAAACAAGGGTTTAAATTTCAAATCTAGTGAATAGTTTTTCTTAGGAGCATTTTCAACCCAAACAGACCTTTTCATTGCACTCAAATGACCCCAAACCCCCTATTATCATATAAAACTTGTCTATTTTAGACAAGTTTTATTTTTGGAAAAAAATTCCTTTGTCAAGGGGTTGTCACTATAGGCGAGATTCAACTATTTTAAAAGAAACTCACAACTTTTCACCACAATGTCTATTTTTGGAAAACAAGATATTGTTGGAAAACCAGAGATGAGAACTTCCCATCCACAAAGGTATCGAAACTAATTTTTTCTTTTTTCTTTTTTCCAGATATTGCAAGTTGAAGTTGTTGCATTTTTTCTTCAATGAGCCATAACGGTCACTCCAAAGCTCCATTTTTTAGAAACAAATAAGCATTGGAAAGGTATTGAAGAGAACGACACAACCAAAAGTATAATTTTACATTATTTTGTCTCAAGTTCATTTTATATCAAGAATTGTAATTTTTGTCATTGTGGACCTATTGAGCATTGTATCTTGGAAAAGGATTTGTAAATGCACTAATCATAAAGTTTCAATATTGTAATATCTTGGGGTTTATTTTTGATACTAGTGAAAAGGGGGGTGTCCCTTGATGTGTCTTTTTGCATTCACTTAAAGTGGATTTTTGTATCAATCTTGTGGGATTATACAAACAATTTATAGTCATGAACTAAGATGAAGATCCATTTACAGGGGGGTTAAGCATATCTAATAAAAATTATTTCCATTCTTTTTTTGTCAAGATAACTTCAAAGAACTATTTGTCCTAGAGAAAAGGGATAAAGAATCATTTCCTTGCATAGGATCTACTGCCCTATCTCCTTGGACATGTTCTTGAGCCAAGTGACTATAATTAGAAGAATGCATGGCTTAAATCAATAATGATAGTCTATGGACTAACGTGTCTTACTATTCATGAGGATATTCTACATCATGTAGAGCACATTGAGTGACCTCTCACTACTTGGACCATCATTCAGTACTTGTATGGAGACATTGGATCTTCATTTGAAAGTGACGTTTCTTTGTAGAACTAGGATATTGTAGATAGTATCAAGAATTATGTTTCTCCATATTGTGTGGACATGTATTATGTGAATTATAAACTCATTCATACCCAATCACACATACTTGTTGTAACTTCAGATTCTAGAGATGCTTCTTGGAAAGCTTCCAATGATTCATTGCAATCAAATCATTTATGTCTTTTGGATTCAATTCATTGGAACCAATTTCTACCAAACATTTCTTGTTTGTGTGTAGAGTCCCTCATTTATGATCTAGATGATACTATTAAGGACACACATTGTCTCCTTGAGGATAACTCTTTGGTCCCTGCATCTACTATTTCTACTTCAAAGTTTAGTGTTGCTTATTTCAAAGATTCCATTGAATTCTTGCAGGAGGACATACACTATCTTTAAGATTCAGGTTTGTGGGATGATCTCTTGACAAGTATTTTTGACTTATTTATGGAGATACATATTGTAGATTTGGGAGACACTATTGATTGTATCCATATTTTCTTTCATGAAGTTGATTCTTCTTCAATTTTTGTGAGGGAACACTTTGACCCTCTTGTTTATTCTCTACAAGATAATTCATTGCAATTTGACATTCAAGTATGGATAATTTGGATCATAATTTAAAGGAGACAACTTTAGAGGAGACATTTGAGCCTTTGGATGGTGTTCTACAATGGTCTCTAAGAGATTCTAAGTTTTTTATTTTCAGCATTGTGTGGCTTAGAATGTTTGATTTGATTATAGGAGCCTTCAACATCATGGGGGTTCTTGAGCAAAGTTTAGAGACTCCATTAATCTTGAGTTTTATTCCTACATATTACTTTCAAGATTGGGGAGACAACTCACATGCACCTTTGGTTTTGTTTCTTCCTAAAGGAAAGAACATTGTTCAATGATCATGGACCATCTTCTACATGCAATTTATAGTGTCTACCATGTTGGATCTTAGTTATGTTTATGGTTTGTCCTTGATGACAAAATCACTTTTAGTTGTTGACTGTCTTAGATTGGATATGTGTGCTTTATTATGGTACTTCCTTGATGACATTGGCATTGATTTACATTCAAATGGTTTCAGTTGGCTTTTGGCATTGGTTTACATTTAGATGGTTTTAGTTGGTTTTGATATTTTGCAATTATTCATGGACAGCCTTGTGTGCCTTCACAGTTTATTTAGTTTGTTGTTTACTAATGCCTCAGTTACATGTGTAGACAAATGGCATTCACTATTTATGCTTTTAAGTGTTTGTGATGTTTAGTTCAGTGTGAAGGTTCTTCAAGTGAAGGTATATCTTATTCTTTTTTGTATTATCACTATTGTTGCATATACTCCTTCACTTGGTATTCAACTTGCTTGCTTCATTGGAAAATTCAATCATTATCATATGATAGGACTATTAGATTTCATTGCTATGATCTCTTTACATGAGTCAATTCACTTCAGTGATACATCATATTGGTATATACATTTGCATTGCTTATGCACTTAAGGTCGATTTCATTCTCATTACCTTTCATGCTCACGTATATTTAATTGGCTCAAAGATGATTAACTTTGGTGAGTTTGTTTTGATAAATGAATTTGATCTAAGTCATATGATTTTAACAATGTATATGAAGACACTTTTGCACGAGCCTTGATCGACATCTAATGGTATCTTCTCTCATATATAAGAGAAGGTAATGATTTTAGGGCTTCATTCTTAAATGTTTAACTATGGGTCAAGTAATTGAAAATTGACTTTGGGAAAAAGACATCGATAGACATCATTCTTCATAAGCTTATGTCAACTTTATGAGAATCTTTGACAAATATCAAAAGTCACTTTGTAAGTATTATGTGTTATCATTGAGCATGCTACTTTATGGTTATGTAGTGGTCGACCTTTTTAGTGGATATATTGGTTTGACGCCTCTATTTGCTTCTTCTTCTATGATATCATTATATCAGCATCTTTAGGACAACAATATTTTATGATGATCATTATTATATTCTTTGAATTTTAGTGGATTTCAAATCTCTTTTCATTTTATCAAAGTCGTCAATGGAAATGAAAGCATGTTAGGGAAAATTGTTTTCTTTTGGTTGAGTACAGAACCCTAGCCACCACCATTGCAATCTACTTCTCTACTATAGTTAACACATGGCTGACTCCAGAGGTGTTGAGTCTTTGAAAGATGGTTGGACTATGAACTTTGTGCAAATGAGAGCTCGACCTGCATATTGCTCTTCATTATTCGATGGAAGTCGATGGTTGGCATCGAATCTCTGGTATTTATTTGATTGTGGCACAATCAGGTATCATTATTTAGTGTTTATATTTTTGCAAATGGTAGTCCTTGGGTGTTATTGGTTTCTAGAAAACTCTTTATGGTTGAAGATGTTTTTTTTTGCATGATCAGATCTATGCAAATGCTATTTTGACTCACTCATATCAATGATTATTGTGTTCATTTTTGAAATGAAATGGTTACATGGCAAAATATTCTTTGTGCTTTGAGGGTTTCTGATTTTCTATTGTGGGCATTTGTGGTTTTGATAAAAAATGTATCAGATGCAATTTTGAAATCTCTTCATTCTTTGCAAAATTTATAGTTTCAGCTTATGGGTATTCATAAATAATGATTTCAGCTTTTGTGTATTCTTGAATAAGTTTCAAATGGTCTTTATTATGAAGTTGAATGCACTTGATCTAGTTTCTTTGTTAAAAGCACTTGCAGTTTTTGAAAAGGAGATGTGATATATCCTTGACAAAGTTTAATTATAGCCTGTTGTTCAGATGTTACTCCTATAGAAATTTACTCTTTAGCACACATTCTAAAATTATCAAGAGAGTTTTAGATTCCTCTGATAAAAACATCTTTGAAGACTTTCTTTTGACAGACATACTTAAAAAATTGTATAAAAACCAATGTTGTAAACACAATGAGATCTTTTGGTTGTTATTTTGAAACTTTGTTCTTTGGTTGTATCAAGAAATGTATTGAAAAAGTCTATAGAAAAAATCTAAAAAATGAAAGATGCATAGACATATTGTAATTATTATCTATGTAATATTTTTAGGATTCAACATCTGGATTCTCAGGGTATTAGGTTGATGATAATATTGAGATCCTTGAGCTCACTTGAAAACAAAGAGATCCTTTGATATTATTATTGTTCAGAAATATAATGAGGGGTTGGCACTCCTTGAGATTGATATCTCTAAATAAGGGGTTGGTGCTCCTTGAGTAGGTGCTAAAAAAATTAGCCTATAAGGTATTGCAAATAATTGATTAAAAGATTAAGCCTACAAGGCATTTCAGGAGTGGTTTTTATACCCCAGGAGGGTTTTCCACTCGGAAGAATCTTGTGTCTCTTTGTTCTTTGGTGATCTCACTACTTTATTGAGTTGTTACTGCTTTGTTCATTGATGGGTTATTACATTTCTCAATTTTGGTTCTGAATGATTACATTCAACTTATGAATGCATTAATAATTTTAATATTGAGATAAAATTTGAGCTATGGTTTAATTTTATGAAAATTGTTCAAATCTATTTTGACACTGATTCACCCCCCCTCTCAATGTCATTTTCACTCCAACATACCATTCAATGTCTTTGGGGGGATTCTTTGTCCTTACACTTCATTTATCTCTATTATGGGTGGTTTACTTGATTTTTATGGGATGGGTCTTCTTATTCTTTTGGGTGAATTTTATATGTACATGGGTGCATAGCATGGCTTCATTTGTCAGGACCCATCATCTTTTATATCCTCCTAAGTTGCACTTAATGGGGGTGTTGGTGTAGGTTTTTATTTTCATAGTGGGTTAATTTATTTTCCCTGAGTCCTCAACTTTTCCTACACTTAATTAACCTTTATTAGGATAATATTGTGAGTTTGTCATTTAATAGCTAAGAGATAAGTGATGTGGTTTCCCCTTCCTTAAAAGGGTGGAAGACTTTCTAGTTTTGGTGCCCATCTCAACTTTTGGTGGTTAATTCCTATTGGTTAGATTTTCCACCTTCATCATCTCCTTAGTTCTATAAAACTCCCTATCGAGATTGCATTTTCATTCATTTTCTTGCACTGTTGCATACTGACATACATGTACCTTGATGCATGCAGTCATTATTATACAAATTTTCTTTGAGATCCTAATGCAATTTTATCATCTTGATATTTTCACATCTCTTGGAATCTCAAGTCTGTAATTGTGTTATTTTATTAATAGTTTTATACCTTATCTCTCTCATAGAAGATCTTGGTTGTTTAATCTATTTCAGATTTCTAACACAATGCTATAACATTAATTAAATTCTCTTCCTTGAGTAGAAACTAATAGCTTGCCAACAAATGACAAATATATGTTTAAATTTGAATTAAAATTAGAATTGAGATACAATAAAGAAAGTAGGGGAAAATCATTTTTTATGTAATCTTATAATTTTTTTTATTTTGTCAATATGAAAAACATTTAAATTTTTTTACATATGAATTAATATTTTCTTGTAAATCCTTAAGTAAGAGTATAGTGCATACATCCATTGGTAAATCTAATTTTTATTTAAATTTTAGAATTTTTGTATGCACAAATCCACAGTTAAATAAAGATGAGAAATATTTTGATGACCTATCTCTTTCAAAAATTTAATACTAATCAAATGTGATGCCTTTGTTTCTAAAATTATGATAAAATATATTAAAGAAACCTTGCACAAACTCTATAAAATGTGTATGATGATTATTACTATAAAAATATTACATTTTCAAGATATTTATATATTTCTCTATACTATTTGGTGTAAGAATGAATATTATATGCATAAATAATGCAACTTGTGTAGAGTTATAACACTCTAATCAAGTTTCTTATGTACTTGTAGTGTATAATTCTCTACAAAATTTACATGATTATATCAAGAGGAAATGTATCTTTTTATAATTTGAATTTTAAGTCCAACCACCAAACTCTATGTGCATGTCTTGCATATTCATATGCTATTGCCTTTTGAAAGATTACCATAAATTTTTATACTCTTATTTCTTTACTCATTAATTCTCATCTCTTAGTGTCTTTACTATTTTTTAAAGTGCATGCCACTTATGTTTTATAAAGATTAATAATTTATTTTAAACTACATGTTAAAATATTTGCATTTTACATAAAATTTGAAACATTGTTAATCATTGCAACTATCACATGTTCCATCAATACATTATTTCTTAAAAATTATCTATTTAATCTTCCAAAAAAATATTTGAGAATAAATCTCTTGTCAATATAGGTGGAGCCTTAAAAATATTGTTATTGTGTAAAGTAAAATATATATTTAAATATACCATAATGTATAGAAAATTCGATGCAATCTCTAATACAAGTAGTAGATTTATAATTTATTTTAACATAAAAAAGTTGTGAATTCAAAAATACCTTATATATACCTTCCAAAAAATTAAAAAATATTTTCCACACCCATTCCCAACAATATACCCTCATCGACACTTATAAATGAGTTGGCAACAAAAACTCAGTATCTGCAACAAAAGATAGCAAGTTTGGAAATGGGAAACATCGAGATGAGATAAACATTAGAAGAAATATACCCTTATGTCTTTGATAGGTCCCTATCCATGATCCCCTTTCCTCAAAAATTTGAAATGTATATGTTTGACAAATATAAATGAAAAGGTGATCTATGTGAACTTATAAGGGAATTTTATATATCTTGTCTTGAGGTTGCTCACAATAATACATATTTAATATGCCTCTTTCCTCAATGTTCAAGAGGTTAATCCATTGAATGGATCTCCAACATACCCCATGGAATTAAGTCCTTTCATGAGTTAGCATAAAAATTCACTTCCCATTTTCATATAACATTGAGCATAAAATTTCTATGACTAATCTATGTAATACAAAACAAAAGAATGGGAAATCGTTGGGGCATATTAGGGTATATTACCAACAAAAGTTTTCATATCAATATTATTTCTTTGAATCAACACAATAAAACACATTGTCTCAAAAATGGGTGAAATATTGACACCTAAAAATGACTAATGCATTTTTCTTTCTTATTTTATCATTATCCTTATCAATTCTTCTATCCATATTAATTAAATAATTTTTAATTTAATATTAAGCTAATATCCTCTTTTCTTATTTACAATAATTAAATATATATTTTTAATTATCTTAATCTTTTTATCATATCCATATTAATTAAATATTTTTTATTATTTAATTAACTCATCATTTACCATATTCCTTTCAATATTAATTAAAATCAAATTCAAGTTATCTTTGGTCCACTATATTTAAATAATTTTCAAAAGATATTTAATTAGCTCACACTCCTCTTAATAATTAAAAAAATTAAAAAAATTTATTTAAATTTAAATTATCTTTCCCTCCAAAATAGATAAAATAAATATTTCCCTAACTACACTATTATGAGTTAAATAAAATATTTGTATTTAATCATATCTATTCACTAAATTTTAGCTCCTATCCTATCTCATTTTTTCTTATACATTGATCTTTCCAATTAATCTCCACCATTGATCAAATATCAAGTGAAGAATATAGATAAAAGTCTCCATTCACTCATATTCCCTAGATGGAATTATTACCAAGAGTACATTATCAAGAGCCAACATAATCATTATCAAACATTATTAAGAAATAGTATCATTGATCTACTATCTTTGAGAAAATACCATTATCAATACTAATCATACTATCAATGTGCTATAAGGGTTATGATGTTTTGAAGAGAAACACACATATCAATAATTCAAGCTACTATCAAAGAAACAATGTATAAAATCAAGGTCTTTGTTGTTGTATAATTGTTTATTATTTCATATTATACATAGATCTTTGTTGGCATATATTTTCAACACTTAAGGAGATTCTTGCACATGTTTGAGAGATTGTTGTTTGAAATTATTTTCATTTTTTTGTCATTGGTGTCTTTAGTTATATGTTGTTGAAGTCCATGGTTGGATTTCATGCCCTTACTGATGATAATGAAATAACTATTGAGTATGGTTATTGCTAGAATAAATGTTATCATGATGATATAATAATATGAGGATTAGAAGTGATGTTGATGGTGGAGAGATGTTTTTGATGGGTTATAATATGACATATTCCCTCTCCTATTGTTCCTGAAACATATATTTTTGGCATCTACTTGCTTTCTATCACTCCTACGGTTTTTCACCTAGAAGGAGAAAGGTGGGCCAAAAATGCTTAATGTTCTCATTAGAAGAAATGGGGGAAAGAGGTGTGAAGTGTGTGTGGATGTGTTTGAGTGCTAAAAACCTAATTAAAATACATATTAAAGAGTGCAAACTAGTCTAATGTAAAAGTGCTAGAAAACACATTGAGTATTCAAACAAAAGACCTAAAAAACATGAGCAAACTATAATATAACTTAACAAAAATTGAGATATGTACCTAGAAGCTAGAAGAGGATGAAATGAGGCTTTGGAAAATAGTAGAAGACACCAAAAATGATCACTAGGACTAATTCACCATTCTAGGCGAATGAGCTATGTTTTTTCCAGAAAGTGTGAGAACTAGTTTCAGAGAATTTTGGATAGGATTCTATGGCTTATGATCTACAATTCTATTTTTGAAGATTCCCTAGATTTGAATCTACAAAACTCAACCTGTAGACTCTCTCCAAGCTTGAAATAGGTTTTTAAACACCTATAATGACTTTGATGGGATATGGACACCTTTTCTCACCTTCCTATTTGATAAAATATACATACACAAACACATGCAAAGGAAAAAAGGGTTGAGGGTTAGGATATAGGGGTTTTCCTTGGTCAAACCCCACTTTGGTAATCAAACCCTTGAAATAGAAATAGGAATGAAATGGAAAGAGAATGATGAATACACAACATGAAAATGTAAATACTCACCAAACCCTTGTTGGAGAAGTTTGAATATATGTCAATGGTTGCTCCAAGATGTCTAATCTATGATTGAATACTTGAAATATTTTGATGAATGGGTGAATGTTGTAAGGGAAGCTTAGCTGCAAAACAAAATCTCCTAATGTCAAAACCTTAGGGAAGAATGCAGAGGTGACTTTAAAATTTTCAATTACAATCCAATTAAGATACTCATGAAAGAAATAACAGAAACAAAGAAATGAACATACATAGATGGACACCAAATTTACATGGGAAAATCCTTATGGAAGAGAAACACACCACAACAAGAAAATCCTCTTTGTATTATAGTAAAGGTAATTAGATACAGAGTACAGGCTTCACTCTCTGATGTCAAATTACAACAACAAACATTTCTCGATCAACCTTGTATAGAAGTGCTCTCAAAAACCATACATGAATTCACTCAGAACAATTCATGTTCAATCAAACAACATTTTGTTATCTCACACATTGTTCATTGAACCAATCATCATCTTTGGTTATAGAGTATATCCATGTCATTCATGGTCTATTGATCTTCCTCACAAGAACAGTTGCAATAGTCCAACTGTTGGTGGTTTACATTTTGCTTCTTTGATTGGTCAAAAACATACCACATAGGAGAGTCATTTGGTCAAGGCATTCAAACTGTGTCGCATGTCAGTGAGACACTAAGTCGTGTCTCCCTAATGCCACAATACCTGACTGTTGTTATTGACCAGAGTCACCACCATCGGAAAAAGTCATATCGAGTTCAAAATTGTCACTCAAACTCACTCTATCACTAAGACATCAAATTGATATCCCTATAGAATCATCGTCCAAACCATTTTTGTCACTAAGACTTCACACTGATGTTCAACTCATGTAGCTCTATCGTTAAGACAATCACTATCAGCAAGACATCCTACCAAATACAGAACAGTCAGAGAGACCACCACTATCAATAGGAGATCATATTGAATGTCCATCTATAAGTGAGAGGAAAACCATTGGCAAGAGTTCTCACCGAAAACACTTGTCTATCGGCGAGACCAATAGTCATGAATAGGAGATCACATGAAAGGCATACCCGATAGTTCATATTACTCTGACCAGTCTATCGACAAGAGAAACACCATCGGAAAGAGGTTACATTGAAGTTCATCACGTGGAGATCCATCGACAGTTCACAAAAAATTCCATTGGTGAGAGAAACACTATTGCTAAGAGGTCATAATGAATGCACCAGCCTATTGGGAAGACCACATCCATCAGCAAGAGTTCTTACCAAATGCAAACCTGTCAACCAAGAGTCTCCCCGATGACATCCTTGTGAATAATCATTGGTGAGACATACACTATCAGGATGAGTTATTCTAAATGTTCACATCTCTGCTCGATGAATCCAATTTCAATGAGTCTCTCCAATAACCACTAGGAACCAAACTATCGGTAGGACAAAATCAAAGTCTCGAGAACCCGAGCACTTCAAAGATTTAGAACATAGTTGCTAGTTAGTAAGACATTCAGATGATCTCACTGACTTTTCTCATTTAGGAGTTTACATGCCAGTAATATTGAGACACATTTTCCAAAAATCTTCCACTTGACGAAGATCTTATTGACACCTCTAGAGCATAACAAAACTACTAAAATTCATGGACACTGAGGCCCGTTGAACTAGAACACCACCTAAACTTGTCTGTGCTCACTAGTTTCATCAATGCATCTACAACATTTTCGAGAGTATCCAAATTTTCTAAAAAATAACTTTCCATCCTCCACCATATCTCGTACAAAGTGATACTGCACATCAATAGGTTTCGTCCTGGCATGGCAAGTAGGATTTTTTGGCAAACAAATAGCACTCTGAGTGGCACAGTAAATTGTAATTTTCCCTGCATGAAACCCAATGTTAGAACACAAATGTTTTAATCATATTACTTCTTTATAGGCATGAGTTGCTACCATGTATTATGCCTATGTAGTGGATAAAGCGACTATAGCTTTTGGCTTACTCATCCAACTAACTACACCACCATTCATCATGAAAATATATCCACTAGTGGATCTTCTGTTGTCAATGTCCCCTCCCCAATCATAATCCACATAGCCTCAAATGCTGAGAGTCTTTTGTGATTCAACCAAATTTCCATGGTAACACAAATCATATTCTAAAGTTCCCTTCAAATATCTAAACACCCTTTTCACAACATCCCAATGTGTTCTACTAGGATTTTCCATAAAACGACTTAGTACTCCCACTACTTGGGTAATGTCTAGCCTTGTACAAACCATTGCATACATTAAAATTCCAACTGCACTAGCATAAGCCACTCTGGTCATGTCCTCCATCTTAGTAGGAGATTTTGGATAGTCTTCAACAAATAGCTTCATTCCCTGCAAAATTGGAACAACTAGCTACTTGCAATCAGTCATACAAAATCTCTTTAGAACAGTATTAATATACTTACTCTAAATGAGCCAAAGTTTTCTACTCTTCCTGTCCCTGGTTATTTCCATTCCCAGAATATACCTGGCTACACCAAGATCTTTCATTTTGAACTTTGTAGACAGTTGAGATTTTAGATTAGAAATCATTAGCTTACTATTGCTTATGAACAACATATCATCAACATAGAGAGAAATCATAAGAATGTGATCACTTTCAACTTTGAAGTACACACAATAATCAGATTTTGATCTAACAAATCCCAATGATAAAACAAAAGTATCAAACTTTTGGTACCACATTCTAGGAGATTGTTTTATCCATACAAAGATTTTTTCAAATTGCAAACCAGATTTTCTTTACCTTTTTCCACAAAGTGCTCTAGTTGGGACATATAGATTTCTTCTTCAAGGTCACCATGGAGAAATGTTGTCTTCACATCCATCTATTCAATCTCTAAGTCATATGCTGCTGCAAGTGACAAAAGAAATCTGCTAGATGTTAGCTTAGCTACAGGAGAAAAGATTTCCCCATAATCATTTCCCTCTACTTGGGAATAACACTTCGCAACCAACCTCACCTTATACTTTTCCACACTGCCATCTAGACCTTTTTTTTGTTAAATACCCATTTGTAGCCCACAACTTTTTTTCCTTTAGGCAAGGGCACGAAACTCCAAGTGTCATTCTTTTCTAATGATGCCATTTCTTCATTCATGGCTTCCAACCAAGATTTTGAATCAAACATTTTAAATACTTCTTTCATAGTCCTAGGCTCATTAGTGCTAGAAATTAAATTATAGGCATAGGTAGAATCTAACATAGAGAACCCATACCTATCAAGTTGCTTTCTTTCATGTGTTGACCTCCTCCAAGGCTAAGGCTGAGGTTGTTGTTCTTCTTCAAAACTCTTAGAACTACTTGAGCTCTCCTCACATTTATTTACATTTTGAATTTTCAATTCCTCTTTATCTGGTGTCAGAGGAATTTCAACTACATCCTTTTTATCTTCTAATTTTGTCTCTGACTGTAGATCCACAGTAGAAGGCTTCAGCTCATGAAAGATAACATTTTTGTTGTACAAAACCTTCTTAGTATTAGAATTCCAAAGCTTGTATCCTTTTATTCCAACACTATAGCCAATAAAAATACATTTAATATCCTTGTTTTCCAATTTAGATCATTTTTCATTCAACACATATGCATATGCCTCACAAAAAAAGACTCAAATGTGTCTCAGAGAGGGCTTCTTTCCAAACCATGCTTCCAAAGGTGTTTTCTCAACAAGAGCAGAATTAGAAGAATGGTTTATCAAGTAACATACTGTTGTAAAAACCTCAGCCCAGAACTTCTCTTCCAAGCCAACACTGCTCAACATACTTCATGTTGTTTCCATCACTGTCCTATTGAATCTTTCTGCAACTCCATTTTGTTGTGGAGTATAGGGTGTAGTTTTGTGTCTTTTAATTCCATGATCTTTACAATACCTTTCGAACTCATCAGAACAAAAGTCACTACCATTTTTAGTCCTTAAACATTTTATTTTTCTTCCATTTTAATTTTCCACAAGGTCTTTAAATTCCTTAAAATGACTAAATGCTTATAATTTACTTTTCAAGAAATAAACAAATTCCCTTCTTGAATAATCATCAATGAATGATACATAATATCTTGATTTAGACAAAGAAGGAACATTTACTTGACCAAAAACATCAGAATGAATGTAATCAATTAAACTAGGAGATTTGTGAGGATTGGAGTAAAATGAAACACGATGTTGTTTACCATATATACAATGTTCACAAAACTCAAATTTGAGGTTACAATCATCAAGCCCTTCAACCAGGTTTTTATTTTTCAAGGTTTTTAAACCTTTTTCACCAATGTGGCCTAGCCTGTGATGCTAGAGCATAGTATTTTCTATTGGAAGTTTAACTTCCATAGATTTTGCACAATTAAGAAATTTTTCCTCTTTTTCTCTAGGAGCAGATTTCTGTGACTTTACAGAGACATTATTGCATTGCACAACAAGTGCATCTAGCTTATACAAGGTACCAATTCGAGCACCCCTTGCTAGCACCATTGAGCCTCTAGTCACCTTGCAACCATTTCTAGAGAAGATGACCTGCACTCCAACATTGTTCAACTTACTAACATAAAGTAAATTTTGAGCCAGACCTGGTATATGCATTACATCATTGATTCCCTTTACTCTGCCATCAGGGAATTGAATTTTGACTCTTCCATGACCAACTATTTCTAGAGATGAATCACTTGCCAGACATCATCTGATGCCTAAGTTTCCAATGATGCAATGAAGGCGTCTGCATCACTCTGAGAAGAATCATTATCGAAAGAATTCTTCTTCTTCTTCTTTTTCTCCTCTTTGTAATCCTTACGAACATGATTAGGTTTCCCACAATTCCAGAACTTCACCTTGGACTTCTTTCTAGGAGACTTTGATCTCCCTTCTGATTTTGATTTGGACTTCTTGTCCTTCTTCTTGCCTTTTTCTTTCGATCTCCCTCGAACAAAAAGAGCCTCCTTTGCCATCTCAAAAGATTTTCTTATCATTTATTTTGATAACAAAGAATCAACAACATCTTCCATCTTAAAAGTGGATGTTGTACTCCCAATAGCCATCACCAAGTAATCCCAAGAATCTGGCAAAGAACACAGCAATAGCATACATCGATCTTCTTCATCAATATTCACACTCACAGATGCTAACTGAGCAATCAACATGTTGAAAGCATTCAAATGATCAACAAAAGATTCTCCTTCCTACATTTTCAAAGAGTACAACTTCTTCCTCAAGAATAATTTATTCACTAAGGACTTGCCCTGATAAATAGCTCCCAATATTTTCCACAAAGAAGATGCTATCTTTTCTTCATGAACATTCAAAAGAACATAATCTGCTAAATAGAGCCTTATCAACCCCTTTGATTTCTAATCTATAGGCTTCATTCTAGACATAGCAAGCCATAGATCAAGATCAACCAACAGATCTTCCATTTTGAGTTTCCACAACTCAAAATTTCTGCCATTGAATTTCTCAATTTCAATATTTACTCACATGTAAGGAAAGCTTAGGTGCAGAACAAACTCTCCTCATGTTAAAACCTTAGGGAAGAATGTAGAGGTGAATTAAAATTTTTCAATTATAGTGCAATTAAGATACTCATGAAAGAAATAACATAAATAGAGAAATGAGCATACACAAATGGACACCAGATTTACATGGGAAAACCCTTACGAGAGAAAAACCCACCACACCAAGAAAAGCCTCTTTGTATTATAGTAAAGGTAATTACATACAAAGAACGGGCTTCACTCTCTAATGTCAAATTACAACAACAAACATTTCCTAATCAACCTTGTATAGAAATTCTCTCATAAACCATACATGAATTCACTCAAAACAATTTGTGTTCAATCAAACAACATTTCATTATCTCACACACTATTCATCGAACCAATCATCATCTTTGATTGTAGAGTATATCCATGTCATTCATGGTTTGTTGATCTTCCTCACAAGAATGGTTGCAATAGTCCAATTGCTAGTGGTTTACATTAGACTTCTCTGATTGGTAAAAAACATACCATGTAGGATAGTCATTCAGTCAAGTTGTTCAAACTATGTCACATGTCGGTGAGACACTAAGCCATGTCTACCCAATGCCACAATACCTGACTGTTGTTATTGACCAGAGTCACCAACATCAAGTTCAAAACTATCACTTAGACTCACTCTATCGATAATACATCATATTGATATCCCTATAGAATCATTTTCTAGACCATCCCTATTGCTAAGACTTCACACTGATGTTCAACTCATGTAGCTCTATCAGCAAGACCATCGCTATCAAAAAGACATCCTACCAAATAGAGAATAGTCAGAGAGACCACTGCTATCAATAGGAGATCATACTGAATTTCCATCTGTCGATGAGAGGAAAACCATCGATAAGAGTTCTCACTGAAAACACATGTCTATCAGTGAGACCAATAGTCATCTATAGGAGATCACACCGAAGGCATACCCAATAGTTCATATTACTCCGACCAGTCTATCGACAAGAGCAACACCATCGACAATAGGTTACATCAAAGTTCATCGTGTGGAGATCCATTAGTAGTTCACAAACAATTCTGTCAGCGAAAGAAACTCTATCGCTAAGAGGTCATAATGAATGCACCAGCCTATCAACGAGATCACATCCATTGATAAGAGTTCTTACCAAATGCAAACCTGTTAGCCAAGAGTCTCCCCGATGACATTCTTGTGAATAACCATCTGCGAGACATACACTATTGGGATGAGCTATTCTGAATGTTCACATCTCTCCTTGATGAATCCAATCACCATGAGTCTCCCTGATAACCACTTGGAACCAAACCATCAGCAAGAGAAAATCAAAGTCTTGATGACCTGATCACTTCAAAGATTTAGAACATAATTTCTAGTTGGTAAGACATTCAAATGATCTCACCGACTTTGCTCATTTAGGATTTTACATGCCAGTAAGATTGAGACACATTTTCCAACAAATGTATCAGAGAATGGGGGTTGAAATGGATGTAAAAACACTTATTTATACAATTTTTTGCCTTAGTAACTTGTTCATACCTCATCACAGGGTGACATTAAGTGTTTTTGAATAAAAACCCAAAAGGAAATTTAACATATTTTGAATTTGGAGCTAGGGGGGACTCATTCACCACCCATGGTGAATGGGTCCCACTTAGGACTTGAAAATGGGTTTCAAGAATTATGTTGCATTTAATATTGTTTATTGGGCCTACATTCAAAAATACACTTAATTAAAGCATATGAGGGCATAAAGGGGTCAAATAAGTCATAAAAAGGGAATAAATAGTGAAGTTGTGCCTAGAAAAGTGTGAAATCTTGTTACAAGACTTTACAACACTTCGAAATAGGACTTGATGATGTGTAAGAAGATGATTTTTAGGTGAATTGTAATGAATAAATTCTAGAAGAATGTAGAAATGTTTCACAACACTTCACAACACCTTCACAAGACATCATTATTTGAATTTTAGTACTTAAATATGCATGTTCAAGCCATGTTACATCATAAAGTTAGAGAAAAATAAATCAAACACCATGAAACAAGACCTAAAAGGCCATGATAATGACAAGGGACCATTTTTATATCGAGCAGTTCCTAAGGATGTATGTGTTGCAAGAAAGTTCTAGCATTTGCATGTTGTTGAAAGTTTATGTTTCAAGAAGTTGTTGTGAAGAATATTTGGGAGAATTCTTTGCATTACTCTACTATTGGAGATATCATCTTGTAGTTTAAAATTTAGAGTTTGTATTTTGTGTGTGTTGCATTCCTATATTCTTAGGTCACCTGAGTTTCTGAGAAGGTTTTTGTTAAATGTAGAAGGTTCGTAGTGTTGTTGGTTATCTAGACTGGTCCATAAAATGCTCTACATTTCTCTACCTTAATGTTTATGCTCCTATGGCTTAGTGAATGTGCTTCCAGTGTCTATTTAGTATCTTAGTTCAAATTTCATGTGTTGAACTGGTGTGCAAGTGGATATGTTAATGTTATATCTCATGGTTGTGCATTTTGTGCTATTAGGATGAAGTGTTTTTCTCTTGTTTGGTTTTTGGTAGGTTTTGATGGCATGAAAATGTGAAAGAATTATTTGGAAGTATTGTTTTATGTTCATGGAACATCTCTTTGTGATTCACACATCGGTGGTTTATTTCTTTTGGTGTTATATTATATTTGAGTTGGTATTCTGCGTAATTTATAGATATCTAGCTTATAGGTCTTATGTTCATGCTTGAGCTCTCATGCAAACTTTTGAGGTTATGTTAAGATTGATTTGGATCCTAACCTATCTTGTTGGAAACCACATAGAGTGAATTCAATTGAAGATGTATTTGTGGGCCAGTTGGTTATGTGCTAGACACATTTTATCTACAAGTTTCCTTCTTGTCAACTTGGATTGATGTGTGCTAGCATGTGAGTTGTTTGGGTGCTAGCATGTGAGTTGTTTGGGATCACATTGGAAGACGAAAAAAGATTGTTTTTGCTTCCCTATATCTTCATGATAGGACCACATTAAGTTTTATGGTTAAATTGTTGAGATTATTGTTTATCCTTCTTCTGGTTGACCTAATTAAAGTTGTGTGATGTTGTAGAGGATATAAATGAAAGCTCAAAATAGTTACAAAGAGAGTGAGAGTGGAATGTGTTGAATGCACAAGAAAAATAAGACGGGGTTGAATTATTTGTACATTAAAACATCAAAACCATAATTAAAATTCAGATCCACATCAACTTCATTAGCATTTAATCCGTTTAAAAGGATTTAACATGAAATAAAATAACACAAATTGAAACATATCAATACCATGCACAATAGAAAACTAAATTTACTTGTAAAACCCAAGAAGGGAAAAACCACGGTGAGGATTAGCTCATAATATAAATTAATTGCAACATTAAATCCAATAGGCTTAGTGCTGAAGGGATCACTACTAGATTATGGAGAAGAAGAAAGAAGATTGTTACAATGAGAAATACATCTCAATGTAACAAAAAAATTCCACCACAACATCACCAACACATTCTTAGCCTTTCTAAAGATTCTAGACACATTCTTCTCACTGCTTCCAATAGTCTAACTCATTAATGCTTGCATTGCACTTCAAAAATTCACACTTAAAAGCTCTCAAATTTTCTTCATAGATATTGCCACACAATTCTACATCCACTCAACATTTATTTATAAAATCCTCAACCTTGAAAATAATTGACAAGGTCAACTATGTACTTCAATCATACAAATTCAAATCAATTTTGCATCAAATCATTCCTATGATGGAAAGGAATGAAGTTGGACCACATCACACCTTAACTTAGATATAAACCCACTCATACACGTCACACCATGCATCCACAAACACCAAAGAATATCTAAAATTTGTGTAAACAACCAAGGTCGGTTGAACCTATGTTAAAACCATTGAACTTTTAAGTACATCCTTCCTTTAATCTTGAGACAAATCATGGACAACAAACATCACTTGAATATAATCTAGAATATTCCATAGAAACCATGAAATTCAACAAATTCCTTCACAACAACTTTCACCTAAGCAACAAACACATCTTGTACACCTAATTAACCTTTTATATATCGTAACTCAATAAATTAACTTGTGGAGCAAAAAAACATGAAAAAATTCAAATGAAGATAGATATGAGCATTATAGGCATACTTCCAAAATTGTAAGACCAGAAACCAAACTGTAGCTCAAAATGTGAAGAAAAACCATTTCTCCTAGATAACACTACAATACGCAGTTCACACATTGGTGTGTTGGCAAGAGACACTACAAATGACTTTTTTGTGTTGTCATTGATGGCAACCTAAGTCAATTCTGAGATCCGTAGATTAATATATGCTCATATCAAAAGTTAGTGTTCATAACATTATTTCACTAGAATAGGAAATCAAGAAAAAAGTATTCTATCTGCTTGGCGATCTATATACCTATCGATCATCATTTTTAGCTGTGGATAAAATGGAAGGTTTATCATGGTGTTTGCTATGTTATCCAAAAAATCTAAAAGCCTCGTACCGTATTAAGAAAATGTTTGGAGATCCGATTAGGTTTTTTTTTTGTTCATCAATTTTTGGAAGTCAACATAATTGATGTAGCATGTTATGGATGTACAAGGTGTATTTGTGTAATTTATTTTATTCTTGAGGATTTTGTTTTAGGTCTAAGCTAAGTGTTAGCTGACTTGCATGGGTGCACATCAAAAATTGTTTATGTTTTGAGCTGACATATGGAGAATATTATATTTTGGTGAAGCTGACTTGAAGTATCAAAAATCTCTTTGTTGTGGATATATAAAAGTAATTTTGTGAGAGAAGTAAGGTGTGTATGTGGGGAAAATTGTGTGTCCTACCTGAAAGAGCGATTGAGAGACAGTATCCACAGTATCACTTGTGCATTGTAGATTTTGTGAAGTGAATTACTCGAGAGTAGAGTAGAGGTGCAAAATAGAAGTGCAGTATTTGTTAGAAGGGGAGAAGATTGTATTTGAGCTTCAATGGAACTATAATCAAGAATTTGTAGATGCTACTCTCTTAGTTCATTTCTTGGATCTAATCCAAATCTTCGTAAGGTATTGTACCTTCATAGTTTGAGTAGTGAGCTCTAGGTAGTGAGCTTGAATGCAAGTGCCTTCCTCTATTGTAAAATTTGATTTTATTATACTCAAATAATATTGTGGATTGGCCATCCACTGTGATTTTCCCCTAATAGGGTTTCCACGTAAAAAAACTTGTGCTATGGTGTTATGGATGTTTATTTTATAATCATGCATGTTTCTTTTGAATATATGCTTTAAGTGCATTAAGGATCAGAGTAATTAAATTAATTTTTGCACAACATTGATTCACCCCCCCTCTTAGTATAGCTTGTTTCCAACTATTGGTATTAGAGCAGGTTCCTCTAGAGAAGTCTAACAGCTTGGGGAGATCTTGGAGAAAATTTCAATGGATACAAGTAGTCTTCAAGAGAAACTTATGGTGGCATTGGATGATGTTGAACAATATTAATATGAGAATTAGGATCTACAGGAAATCCTTGCTAATGCAAAGAAATTCATTGAGTCACTGAAAGGTAAGATCAATGAATCAAGGGAGAGAAGGAAGGAATTATGTGATTAGATCAAGAAGAATAAGAGCATGGAAGATGTGCAAAAGTAGGATGAATTCAAATAGACCATCATTCTTAGGTAAGTGATTTAACTATCATAATTTTGGTCACAATTCAAGTGAATGCAAAGTTGTGATGAATAGCTTTGAGAAAGATGTTAGATGCTATGCATGCAACAAACCTAGACATATTGCTAATCAATGTAGATCAAGAAAAAATCAGTGGAATGGGTGGTCTAGATAGAGAAGTGTAGTGTGCTACAATTGTAATAAATTTGGTCACACTACTTGTTTCTATTGGAACATAAGAGGTTTGGTAAGACAGAATATGCAAAAAGATGTTAAATGAAAAGGGAAAGTTACTATAGATGAGATCAGGAGACAAATGCAGAAAAAGTGGGTAAAAAAAGATCCCTCAGCTGAAAAAAATGTCCTAGCACCTAAATTTATTGCTAGTAATTCATTTAGAAATTAGTCCTAAGCCTCTAGCCCGAGGGAAGCAGTAAAGGAAAATTCTTCAAACCCCCTCACCGGTAACTGACACCAGATTGTGGATAAGTTTAGGTATGATGGTGCTATAAAAATGTTTTGTCATTGTTAGGAGGATGTATCATGCAGTTTGTAAGGTACGTAGAAGGTTTGTCTCTCTCTCTGTATGAGTAACAAGATAACCAAATGTGCTAGGGTAAAATCATTTAATGTGATAAAAAGGTTAGTTGTGTAATCGATAAAAGTAAATTTTACCATTCATTTGCCACTTTGTATCTTAGAGAAAAATAAGTTTGGAGTGCTCTAAGGTGATCTAAGGTGATCTTAGGTGATATTGTTGTGTGATTCTAGAATCAAGCAAATTCGGCGTACAATATTTGATTTGGAAAAAGGGTATTTTTTGAAAATATTAAAATCCTATGAATTTATGGAAATGGAAACTCCTTTGGTTGTAGAAGTGAAGGATAGGCCTCGTCCAAAATTTAAATGGCATTCGTATAAGTCTAAAGAAACCGAAGTCTTAGGTGTGTTTTCATCTATGTCATACAGAGTATTATAAATTGAGGATGTTACAACCTATGTGCATGCAAATATTGAGGAATTAGGAAGCTCTCAGTTGTTGAATTTGTACTCCCATAACATAATTCAAGAAGATTTCATAGTAAAGCCTAAATTCAAAACCCTAGAGGAAAATAAGTTCACACAGTTTGTGAAGTTCCCAATAGTTGAAGATAATGAATGGGTTCAATACATGTTGAGCCATGTTCATGATGAATTTATGTGGTTGGATATACCTTTCAAAATCACAAAAGAGGATATTGGTGTAGTCATAGGTTTAAATGCTTCCAATAGACTTCCAGTTTTGAAGTCCATAAAGAATGATACAGTTACTAAACCAATAGGTGCTCAATGGGATAGAAAGGAATTGGAAGTTGTAGATATTGTCGAAATAGATGTGAAGTTTGCATCAATGGTGATGGGTATGTGTAGGATCATCATGGAAAAACCAGGCCCTTAAGTGGCAAAAAAATTAGAAAAATTAGAGTTAGGAAAATTGACTTAAAAATTTGAATAATGTTCATGATGAATTTATGTGGTTGGATATACCTTTCAAAATCACAAAAGAGGATATTGGTGTAGTCATAGGTTTAAATGCTTCCAATAGACTTCCAGTTTTGAAGTCCATAAAGAATGATACAGTTACTAAACCAATAGGTGCTCAATGGGATAGAAAGGAATTGGAAGTTGTAGATATTGTCGAAATAGATGTGAAGTTTGCATCAATGGTGATGGGTATGTGTAGGATCATCATGGAAAAACCAAGCCCTTAAGTGACAAAAAAATTGGAAAAATTAGAGTTAGGCAACTTGACTTAAAAATTTGAATAAGTTATCTATATTATTTCAAAAATATGTAAGAATAGAATTTGTAGAAAATTCAATGTAGTTTCTAAACTAGTAGGTTTTTTTTTAAAAAAAAAAATCTATTTGGTGAAAATTTAAAATTTCAATGCAGTAGTACTTAAATTTTAGGGAAAAAATAAGAAGTAGGTGTCTGTCTGACCACCCTAACTATAGTAAAATGATAATATTTTTTTAAAATATTTTAGATATAAGTGGAGGACTCATGTCCCAATGTGATGCATATTTTTTTGTAATTTTTTTCCAAGTAAATAATTAATTATGATTTTTTTATTACTCTTGTCAATAGATTTGCACCTTGTTGAATGCAATATTAAACAACCTACTGAAACATGAAAACCTCTTTTAGATGTGGGTGATCTGAACAAAAGAGGAATCTCCAGAGTGAGTTGGTTCTCTGAATGATGAGTTCTATTCTAAAACAACCTCTGAGGAAAGGGATAAAAGATAACTTGAAAATAAAGCCTATAACTAAAAGATGATTCACCAAACTTATGAAAATTTAGACTTAACCACTCATAATAGCTTCTCTATTACAGTAATTCTCACAATCTCATTAGCACATATCTCATCAGTGATTTGCATGAATATTTGGAAAATAAATACAACATGCAACCTGAAACATGTAATTTTGAAACATAACCTATAACGACAAGACATAAAAGGATTTTGATTCAAAAACACAAATACATCAGATTGCCATTACAAAATCTGAGACAAAAAATAAGGAGAAATCTGCTATTCTATTAAAACTGGAAGAGTCTTTTCTTGAATCTAAAACTGAGTACCAAAAGGTTTACAAGCTCAAAATGTGTATGAGCAAGAAACTTTGATCTGAACTGAACTGAGAGAGGAGAGCTAAAAGACTAAGTCTTTCAAAAAACATAACTCTCAAGAAACCCTAATCCGAGCTCAAAAAAAAGCTCAAGGAAAAAGGCTTCAAATTTTCTCAAAAACTGCCTAAAAGTAGAAAAAAAGCACAATGCTTTTATGATCACACTGTCAAGCCTCTAAAAATAGGCTGAATTTTCTTTAAAAGCTCAAAAAACACCTTATCTCTCCAAGATAGGTCCCAAACTCGACCAAGAGGGAAAGCCAACAATAATCTGCTAAAAATAGCAAGAAATCACAAACAATTTAAAAAAAAGATTGTTTTATGATTTTTCTTTACAAGATTGCAAATTTGCACAATTTGTCTATTTTTTGCAATTAAAGATTATAAAATATTTTGCAAAAACAAATACAACCTTATCTCTCCAATCTAATATTATGATTTCTTCACAAAATCATAAAAATAAAACACATAATTATCTTCCTCCATCAAGATTCTCATTGATTTCTCTAAAATCAATAAAAAATAAAACCCTAACAAGGTAAATGACCCTAAAAAAATATAACCTAGGTCATATAGTATTCACCTCTACACCATTAATTGATTTTTCCTTAAATCAACAACACAAGACAAATACCATATTTCACAAAGGCAGAAAATGAAAGCCATAAAGACTTTACAAGTTGACCTAGCATAAGGATTTTGGCCCCTTGAAATATCAACATCGAACTTTTGATAAATCATAATGCAAAGACTATAAATTTCAGCCTCCATTTGGAATTCTCCACGTACTTAAACTGAACATTCTAGGTGATCATGAAGTTGACAGAATTAGGGCATGAGAAAAGAATGCCAAACCCTAGAAATCATTTCATTTCACACTCGTGAGTTCAAAGGAAAGAAACTCTTTCTAGAAGAATAGTGCTGCCATGATTGTGTCGAACTCAAGCTCGTGCATCTTGGGAATCTTCCCACGTTCTTCAAATAATGGAATCTTCAGTGGGTAAGCTTTGTTTATAGTATCTAAGCTTTTCACTTCATTTAAAAAAAAAAAAAGGCCATTAAGGCCATGGACTATCATGCTTCTCCTCTGACTTCTCTTTGCACTTTGCTTTACCTTGGCCAATATGAGCTAGTGTTCAATTGAAGGATCTATGAGAGAGCTCGCCTTGTGTTTTTGCTCTATCTATTGTGCATAAGGTAACTTCCTGTCATAGTTTCCATGGCTTCTCATTTTGTTCATTATGGCTTTATAGCCGTGGCTAACACAACCTTTTAAATGCCTTTGTCTTATATTTTTGTGCTCATATCCATTATTTCGGTGCTCCATCCTCACTATGAAAGCTTGGCTATCACTTAAAAGCTCAGAACCTTAGCATTTGGAAGCTATCTGAGCCTCTTGGCTGCGGCTAGGGTGCTTTTCCATAGATTTGGACTGGTAATTTTCTTCTTTGCTAGACATTTATTCTCTAGAGGCTTAAAGAATCTCCTCTTTGCTCATGAGCTTTGGCCATGTTTAGGCCGCACCAAATGTGATTCATAGGAAACTTTGCTTTGTAGATTTTGGGTTCGACCTAGAACAGAAAATTAATATTTGTCTTTTTGAAGAAAAATCCGCTTGTGGGTATCATGGAAATTTGGATAAAGCTATCTTTTCTTCCTTTTGTTGCTTGATTCATCACGAAAATTGCATTTTATGTATTCTACTGCTTTTTTATGTAAAATCCATATGGGTTATCTTTATTATTGCATTTTCTGTGTTTTGAAAAAAAACCCACATGTGGGTACTAGAGATAGTTGAGAATGGTTCTACTCCATACTCCTGAAACATAGATATTAGTTTATTTATGAAGAAAACTATATTTCTTCATTTTGAAACTATTCAAATGGGCTCGACCCACCTCAGGAAAATTACATTCATATTTTCTTGCATTCTCTTTACATGGGTATTGTGAAAATTGAATGAGAACTGTATTTCTTCCACTTTGAAGCTCGAACCAACACAATTTTTTTTTTCATTTTATGTCATTTGCTATTTCATACAAGACTTCACACGGGTTATTACTATAGTTGCTTTTTTTGCATTTTGAAGCAAACCCTGAAAGTGGGTACTCGAGATTCAAGTGTATTTAGTTTATAAGCTTGGCATTCTGCACTTAATGAAAAGAAGACATCTTCATTGCATCACTGTAAAAAAACACATGGCCACAATTGTTCAGAATTTGAATAAATATGAATCGAACACCTAGCTGGAAAATAAGGAAAATGACATTCATTTGAAACCCCAAGTGGGTATTTGTTGTTTGTTTTTAATCTTCCTTCAGAAATGAAAACCCATGGTGAAACTAACAAGAATTTGTGTGTTTCTATGTACTTAATTTATCGATCCATATTAATTGGCTCTCCATTTTGACATTTCTATAACTTCTCCTTGGTAGCTATATAAAATTTGAGCCTGATTTGTGATTGTTTCCTTTCGACAAAAACACTATTTCCTCTTGACACAAAACTTGTCTTTGACTGGAATTGCAGACTACCCTTTTAAATACATCAACTGCTCATTCTGAAAGTGTTCTCTAGGTATATAAAAATCTTGAAAAAACTGAGCAAAGCAATACCTTGAGCATTCTTTTGTGTTTGTTCATTATGAAGAGATGGATCTCCATGCTTGTATAACCCGATTTTGACAATTATGTTCATGTGTACTTTGCTTGACACTTGTAACTCACTGAAAACAATTTGAATGCACATCATACTTGATTATTGTCCTCCACTAAACACTGATACATGATCCTGCTTGAAGCACTATTGCAACCCAAGTAAAATGGTTGTCCTTGTTGTAGCTTTTCACTAACTAGTATTCCATATTTAGATACTATATCATTGATGCTTGTCATTTAAATATAAACCGAAACCTCTGCCATATGTCTCTTTATGAAGAAAAGAGCCATAAATTCATGAATGCTGGAATTATATATGATATTTGTATTGCTTAATATTGACTTCATGCTTCTTTCCTTTGCACTCAGAATTGTTCTCCTTTTAAATTCTTTGATCTTACCATACAACAACATTTTCCTTTTGTTCCTGGACCTTATGCAAAGATTCCAAAGTGACACATAGTAATGTTATTGTGGACTACACTTTACCTGAACTCTTTCATGCATGATTAACACCTTTGAGACACTTTACTATGCTTGCTCTTCCCTCATTATTCTAGAATAACCATTTCTGATTACATCCCCTAATGTTGTACTGCATTGCCAATAAAGCTGAAATTGATAGTTTATTTATCACTTGAGTGCCTGATCTATGTTACGTACTTAGTTGTAACATGGTACTCTTCATGCATTTTTTTTCCACTTGTCAACCTACTCTCAAAATCTTCTCTTTCATGATGAAAATCAAAACAAAACTCTTTATTGAGGCATAATGTATGCTTGTTCACTATCCCTGAATATGGAAAGAATGAATTGATGAATTGAAACTTGCAGGACATATATGATTACGACCAACAAGTGACATAGAATATGAATTATTCAGCAATATCTGATGTAAATGCACTTAGCTGAATTCATTTAGTGAACTAAACTCATTGTTCACCTGTAGCCTTTAGAATAATTAATGTGACCATTATGAATGCATAGTTGGTTTAGTTGCTTGATAAATAACTCTGTTTTTACTCTTTCAGTTGTTCTTCATTTCACTTGATGAATATGATGATATATCTTTAAAATTAGCCCATTTGAATAGGGCAGCATGCTGAGCTCTACCCTTGTGGGAGCCCATTTTTCTCCCCATGCTTGGTTGTTGAATAATGTTCAGCTTCTTGATTTTACCTATACCTGCACAAGGAAACAAACAATGTTAGCATAAAAAAAAGAACATGATGATCATGATTATATTATTTCTCCTTCAGCTCATTTCTTTTGTTCTACACTTGATTGATTGTTTCAATGCATGGTTAATAGTAGGTTGTACTATTGTGGGTGCCTCATATAGGTTACGTCATAATCAGAGCCACAGACACCCCCTCTTTTCTCTTACAGGTCGATGGAGCACAAGAAGACAAGGTGCACCATTTAGCATGAAACATTGATAATTAAGCAATGATGATTATGTCGTCACTTATATGTTTTACTTTCTGCATCTACAGTAGTGAAATGTGCTATTAATTACGCACTGTGACAGTTGCATCCACAACTTGTGTGGATCTTTGATTTCAATTCTTTGATTTTCATTTGAAAAGAAAAATGCATTTACATGCAATGTTGTAATATAATTCTGATTGTTGAAATCAAATGAAGCCTTGTAAAATATGAGTCCTTTTATGAAATAAATGAAAGCATTTCAAATGCTATTTTGCTCATTTGTTCAATTCTATATTTCTGTCATTTCTAGAACATTTGAATGGCACTCTAAAAATTCCATTTCTTCTTTAAAATGTATAACTGTTGCTCAATGCATAATGATAATAATGTGAAACAACATTTGAACTTAACTGCAATTCCACCTTATGATAAATAACATTCAGCTGGCTCCACCAATTGAGCCAAGGCAAAAAATTGGTAACATTTTGGCGATTTCCGCTATATGCTTGCCTACTAAGCATAGATCAGTGGCCTTTAAAAAATTCATTGGGTGCAGAGTCAATTCTTCCCCTTCTTGAAACTCAGAAACTTGAACAGAAACACTCCAAACAGTAGCAAGAAAACAAAACAAAACTGAAAGAAAACTAACAGGCCTTAATGGCCAACAGAACAATGCACAACAACACTTAGGAAAAGCAAAACTACTAAAATTAAATGTGCGAAATGCACTTATTTGAAATCTATTCTACTACTATGAGATAACTAATCTCAGAGGCAATGTTTAAGGTGGATCCCATTAACTAGGATAGACAAAACCTCGCTGGTCATCTTGGAAAGTTGGAATGCATTATGCTCCTTGCATTCTGTGATCACATAAGGCCCATCCCACATTGCATCGAACTTGGAATGTCTTCCAAGTCTACTTTTAAATTCATTCCACTTGAAAACTAGATCTCCAAAAATGAAATCACGAGGCTTCACCCTCTTGTCAAAAGTATTATTCATTTGAGCTTGATGTATTTCCAGCTATTTGAGAGCTTCTTTTCTAGTTTCTTTGAGCTCAACTAGCTATGCAAACCTCACTTCGAGAGGCTATTCATTCAATGACTCCAGTTCTTTAACATAACTCAAAGTTGGTAACTCAATTGAAATAGGAAACTTAGCCTTTCTACCATAAGTTAAAACAAAAGGTGAACAACCAGTGGCTCTTTTAGGAGTTATTCTATTAGCCCAAAGGGCTAGCTTCAGCTTTTCGTTCCACATCCTCTGATTATCTTCAACAGTCTTCTTGATTATCTGAATTATATTCTTATTAGTGGATTCCGCTTGTCCATTGCCCTATGGATAATAATTTGATGATGTGTTCAAATAGATGTTATTTATGACAAACCAATATGAAATCTTCAATCCTATGAAAGCTAAACCATTATTTGAAATGATTGAATTTGGAACACCAAATCTCGATATGAGATCTTGATAGAAATTAAGCATTGAAGTCTCATTTGCTTCCTTTAAAGCAACAACTTCGGTCCACTTTGTAAAATAATCTGTGGTGGGAAGAATCCATTTGTGACCTACACTTGAGGGTGGGTTGATAGGGCCAATAAAATCCAAACCCCACTTAGCAAAAGGCTATTCTACCTGAATCAGATGCAAAGGCAGCGGTGCAAGCCTCTGTTTACCAACAAATAAAGCACATTTTTCACACTTCCTGACCCATGCAATAGTGTCTCTAAATAAATTTGGCCAGTGATAACCAGCTCTCATAATCTTTAGAGTTCTTGTTCTTGTAGCAAAGTGACCTCCTGAAGGTCCATCTTGAAGTTCTGCTAGCAGCTTTTCAACTTGATTAGGTTGAATACAATGTAACAAGACACCTTGGAAATCCATCCTATAAAGAATGCCATCAATAATTGCATAAGGGATGGATTGTAATTTGTAGTACCTTCTTTTTGCTCTATCTAAGCCTTTGAGGCACTCACCAGTTTGTAGATAATGTATCATTTGCTACAACCATGTAGCAGGAGGTGCTTGAACAACACTCAAAACATCATTATTTAATATTGTCTCTATATTGGCATCCTCTTTTAAGATGCTATCTTCACTTCCAGCAATCTGTTCACACAAACCCATACCTCTAACAAGTTTGGTTACTTTTATATCAACATCAAACTCCATTACTTTAGTGATCCAACTAGCACGCTTATCATTAATATCCCTATTAAGTAGAAAATATTTAATAGTTGAATGAGCCATTAAGAGATGAATCTTGCTATTAGATAGCATGTGTCTAAACTTCTTCAAACTTCTTATAACAACAAAAACATGTTTCTCAACAAAAGAATATTTTACCTCGTAATCATGCAATAATTGACAGAAAAATGCTATAGGTTGCTCCAAGCCTTCATCATTTTGTTGGCATAACATGGCTAAAACTGTATCTACTCCTCCAAAAGCATACAAAACAAAGTCTTTGTCAAAGTTTGGATTAATGAGAGTAGGAGCAGTTGCAAGTGCTTCCTTGATCTACTCGAAGCTCCTCTTGCCTTCCTTAGTCCAACTAAATGGCATATTCTTCTTCAACATAGAAGTGAGAAGCTGTAATATTTGGTATGAACCTCCTCACAAAATTTATTCTCCCCAAAAAGCTTTGCAACCCTTTCTTATGAGCTGGTAATGGCAATTCAAGAATTACGGAAACTCTTTCAGGATCAATTGAAATACCTTGCTTTGAGACAATGTGTCCAAGCATTTTGCCTTCGTGCATTGAAAATATACACTTCTTTGGATTGAGAGACACTTTGAACTCTCTGCACCTCTGAAAAATCTATTTCAAATGACCCAAGTGTTCATTAGCATGTCTGGAAAAAATAGTAATATCATCTAAATATACTAGAACAAACTTGTTCATAAGGCCATGAAAGGCCATATGCATAGCACGCTGGAAAGTTGCTCCAACATTTGATAAGCCTAAAGGAATCTTCTTGTAGGCCATCGTTCCCCATTTGGTTGTGAACACTATTTTGAACTAATCTTCTTGCTTAACCAAAATCTGGTTGTAACCTGTGTAGCCATCTAACAAAGAAAATCTGTCAGAACTAGAGACTACTTGTAAAATATGCTCCATGGAAGGGAGTGGGTAATGGTCTTTCAATGATGCTCTATTCAGATCTTGGAATTCAACACATAATCTGATTTCCCCACTCTTCTTTCTGACTGGCACTAAATTTGACACCCAAGAGGTGTGCTTGATAGGAAAATAATACCACTATCAACTAGTTTATTCAGTTCAGCCTTCATAAGGTGCTCTAACTTGTGATTAAGGGGTCTTTGCTTCTTCCTTACTAGTTTTGCATCGGGTTCAAGCTCAATGGTATGCTAGGCTAGTTCAGGATTAAAACCTCTCAAGTCTTTGTATTCCCAAGCAAAAACATCACTATACTTCTTACATAATAGAATAAACACTTGTTGTTCCTCTTGACTACATACCTTACCCAGCTTGAGAAGCTTGCCATTGAAAATATCAATGGCTTCATAATGTTCTTCTTTAACTATCAAGCTGCACTTGTCCTTCCAAACTTGATCATCTAAATTAAACATAGATTCCAAGGTCACCAATCCTTTTGGTAGCTTGTTGGTCTTTAATTGCACAATCTGGTCCTCATACTATTGCTTCCATTTTTGTTGATTTCCATCTGCGAACTCAACTTCAGCAATCAGAAAATTCACGATTTTCTCATCGCTATCAAAAACCTGGCAGGTCACGTTATTGTTAGGTACAGAAGGTCTGACTACTATTTTCACATATTGATGTGCTTCTACCTTATGAATCTCTTTGGGAATATCAAACTAGGCTCCTATGGTAGCGAGCCTATCAACATGCTTATTTTGATTCCAAGGAATCGACATGATATTAAAAGCATTAAAATCTTCCATTAAATCCCATACATGATGCTTGTATTTCTTAATCAAATCATTCTTAGCACATTTAAATTTTTGACCTAATTCACAATCAACTTTGAATCACCAAAAAATTGCAAGCATTTAATACCTCATTTGTAGGCCCATTCAATGCCATGCACCAATGCTTCGTACTCAGTTGTATTATTCGAACAGCTGAAAGCAAATCTGAAAGCTAAATAATATTTATCACCTTCAGGTGGTATCAACATAGCTCCACCCCTGACACCAACATTGCTCTTTGAACCATTAAAATAAAGCTTCCAAAGCTCATTATCCTTTTTTGCAGATAGTTCTTCCTCTTTACAAAGATTAGGCATGTTGCAATCAAACTCTCAAATTATATAGAATCCTAATCCTACCTCATCTGTGTTCTAGAACGGATCCAGCTCGTGATCTTCGGCTACCCATTCATCAAGACTTATGTATTCTTCCTAGGTGCTATAGTCTGAGGTCATGGTTTGCTTCTCCATTGTAGAGGTGGCGTAGAGGTTAGCATTTATAGGATTTGGGGAGTATGGTTTGATATGGTCTTTGGTGAGAGGTTCAGACTTAATGGTCACCTTCGTACCATACCTTGTTCTAAAACACAGATGAGACCAATTAGAAGACAAAAACCCACCCAACTTGGTTGTAAAATCCCTTGATAGATAAATGGCGAAGTGTGGCGGTAATTCTATGACATGAATATCCTGATGAATAGCAAAAATTGGGAATGTGTGCAAGGTAAGGGCTAAATTTTTGATAATACTAGTAGTCCTAACAGCAGACCCATCTAATTGCACTACGCCTTTCTGGGGATTAGGCTCATAAACAAGACCTAATTTATCAGCTAAACTCTTAGGCATGACTAAACTACTGGCACCAAAATCAACCATACAATTATGCACAATTTTATCACCTTTGATCAGATTTAAGTAAAACAGAGGGGGTTTTACCTCTTTTGCTTTCTGCCCACTTTTCTCCTCTAGGTCATTAGCCAGCACAACATTTGCAACTCCTTGATTAGCATTGTTAGAGATAGAAAACTCAGCCAAAGCGTTCTACAGTAAACCTTTCTGCCTTGGAAGCTGTAGAGCATCTAGTATCAACATGCTGATAGTAGTTTTCTTGAGATGCTCAATAATATTGAATGATGAAGCATTTACCTTCTACTAGTTTTTTGTGACAATAGGTTTACTTTGCCTCTACAAAGGTTTAGAATGCATTTTTGACAGCTCCTTATTAGGTATCTCTTTCCCTCTTTGTAGAATATGCATCTTAGGTTGCGTGACAATGTTAACATCTAATGAAATAGGTTGCTTACTGACTAAAGGCTGCTGCTGTGAAATTGCAGCTTGCTATCCTAGATCCATAGCTCATTTTTTTAGATTTGGTATTAGCTGAAATAGGATAATTTTGCCGATCTTGTCCATTCACGCCACAAAATTTAGAACTCTGCTAGTTCGGCAAGGCAACCTCTACATTATCTTGTTCTTGATTCTGATATGCAACATGTTATGAAACAACATATATATTTTGCACCATTAAAGCTTGATTTCTCACTCCATTGGCACACGCCAATTGGTTATGGGGCTAATTGCATGGGTAACACCAATCACAATCCTAGGCAACATTATTTTGTGGCACAAGTTCCTTTGATGAACTGGTTGTGTTTGGGTTGTATGGCCGGAATGGCCTAGGGTTATAATTCCTCCTTTGGGCTCGATAATCATTTTGAAAAAGAGAGTCTGTTTTGTTGATAAGGGGCTTGATAAGGCTTGTGTTCTTGACCAAATTGCTTTTTAATAGTCACAAGATCATTCCCAAAAGTATTTAATATGCTTTTAATCTCCTGCATCTTTGGATTTGGGGCTGGAATAGCAACTTCTTGGGCTGTGTTATGATATCCTATCGTTGGAACTAGCGGAAAAACAACCAAGGGAGGTATAGCGACAAGAATATGTGGCTTTATTTCTAGAAATAAAGGCATCGGAGGTCTAGGGGCTATGTCTCCAACTTGAATGAGGCAATTTTCAGCATTAATGGCAATATTATAAGCATTAGGAAGCGTTAGACCACCCATAAACTGAGTGATAACAATAATCTTACTGTTTAAAGCTTTTAAATAAAATAGAAATGCATGTGTCTGTAAGGGATTTACCATTGTAGGAATCATATCCTAGGTTCTTTGGAATCGGTAATTAAAGTCTGCCAAGTGTTCGTGTGGTGCCTTTTGAATGGTGCTCAACTGCTCTAATAAAGATAAATTGTCAAATTTATTAGCAAAATGTTGGTATAGACCATTACCTAATGCATCCCATGTTGTGATATAATTTTTTGTGAGGCCTCTGAACCATTGCAACACTTTTCCTTTAAGTGACAAAGCTAACATCTTTAGAGCAACATTCTCTTGAGTGATATTATGCACTAAACATAGTGTGGCCATGTCATAGATGTGTTTGACGGGTGTAGTGTAATCTTCCCTAGTGAAGTACGACAGACCTCTCAGGGATGTTGTTGGAATTTCATCATGCTGCAGTATATTTAATGGGGTACCTCCACTGAAAGGCACGAATAGGTGTTGCCTTGGTGGTGCTGCCATTGATGGTATTTGTGAGATCAGGACCGGTTCACCAGGTGACAGAACTAGGGCACCAAGAATAGGAGGTGTTGACTTCAATCTCACAGGGGTTTCAAAAATTCTTGTTGTTGTCCTGCCTCTTCTCCATGATGGGGACAACTCTTGATACTTGAAGGGTGCATAACTTGATCTTGGCTGTATCTTTCTCATGCGCGGGCTGCACTAGCATGCAAAAAATAGAACCAGAGTCACCAGGTATATTACAATAGCCTCCAAAAGGCTAGAAAATCTATTGCATACACCAAACAAAAAACTAAAATATTAAAAAAAATCTCTAAAAGTAGCTTTCAAAGTCCCACCAGGCATGCCAAAAACTGTTGTCAATAGATTTGCACCCTGCTGAATGCAATATTCAACAACCTACTAAAACATGGAAACCTCTTTCAGATGTGGATGACCTAAATGAAAGAGGAATCTCTAGGGTGAGCTGGTTCTCTAAATGATGAGTTCTATTCTAAAACAACCTCTGAGGAAAGGGATAAAAGATAACTTGAAAATAAAGCCTATGACTAACAGATGATTCACCAAACTTATGAAAATTCAGACTTAACCACTCATAACAACTTCTCTATTACAGTAATTCTCACAATCTCATTAGCACATATCTCATCAGTGATTTGCATGAATATCTAGAAAATAAACACCATCCCAACCCAAGTGAAATGGTTGTCCTTGCTGTAGCTTTTCACTAACTAGTATTCCATATTCAGATACTATATCATTGATGCTTTTCATTTAAATATAAACTGAAACCTCTACCATATATCTCTTTATGAAGAAAAGAGCCATAAATTCATGAATTTTGGAATTATATATGATATTTGTATTGCTTAATATTGACTTCATGCTTCTTTCCTTTGCACTCAGAATTGTTCTCCTTTTAAATTCTTTGATTGTGTGGATCTTTGATTTTAATTCTTTGCTTTTCATTTGAAAAGAAAAATGCATTTGCATGCAATGTTGTAATATCATTTTGATTGTTGAAATCAAATGAAGCATTGTAAATAATGAGTCTTTAATGAAATAAATGAAAGCATTTCAAATGCTATATTGCTCATTTGTTCAATTATGTATTTCTCTCATTTCTGGAACATTTGATGGTACTCTAAAAATTCCATTTCTTCTTTAAAATGTATAACTGTTGCTCAACGCATAATGATAATAATGTGAAACAACATTTGAACTTAACTACAATTCCATCTTATGATAAATAACATTCAACCAGCTCCACCAATTGAGCCGAGGCAAAAAATTGGTAACAATTACAAGTTTTAAAAAATATAAAAAACTCATATGTTTGACCACCTTAACTTGGTCAAAACTTCATGAAATTCATTTTTTTTCTTTTTTTAATCCTATAGTATGCAAAGCATAGAATGTGACACATGTTTTGGATTCAAAAAATGTGGTACCGTTTGAAAGTTATAGATTTTTTTCAATTAGTCTATTGATTAGGACTTTAGTCGTAATTTGAATAGAAAATGAATAATAATTACTTATTAAATTCAAAGTAAAGCATAATTTATATTGCTAGAAATCTAAGAATCTCTTTTAAAAACCCTTTTTATTTCATCAATTTTGGGTAAAAAAAAAGTCGTCAGCTACATACCCATCATATTGCCACTTTTTGGCCCATCATGATCCTGCACATACCCTAATTTTCTACAAGATTTATCACTCAAGCTAGGAAAAATATGTATTTGGTATAGCTATCTATGCAACTTATGAAATAGTGAAACAAATTGTAGAATATTATATTTGTGAATCTCTTTGAAGTCAACTAATGGAGAATCTGGAAAAAATCAAGAAAGACAGAAAGAATACTTTCAAATACGGAAGCCTACTGGTGTGTCTATTTTTCTACTTTTTGAAAGAGGTTCTGGGAGTTGGTAAAGTTCATTGGAAAATTGATGAGCCAATAGTTGTTCAGATAAGAAATATTTTTTTTGGCATTAGTGATCATCAGACCCAAAATGCTACTCTCTGGGGATACTTTAAAACTTTCCAAGAAATGATGCATGCTAGGGAAATGATTCCCACCTCCATTGTGGAGCAATACAAATACACTATCTATTTCATGGTGGACATTGATTAGTGCTATATGGAAGCTGGTGAACTAAGATCAATTTGGATAATGTTGATGGGTTATGAAGTGAATGAAAGAATTCTAAAGGTGTATGTAGATAATTTGCTAAATTTACCTCTTGATCTAAAAGAAGGAAGGTTTGGTACATATGCAGAGAAGAGTATGCAAGTTCATTTGGACTTGCAAAAGCCAGAGTTAGTTAGTAGAGTGAAAAAAGAGGTAGAAAATTTTGTAGAGAATATGGGCATACCAGTGGAAAAGCTAAAAGAATCAAGAAGAAAAAGAGATGAGGCTGAAGTAGCAAAGGAGAAGGCAAAGTCATAATATACTAGTCAAGGAACACCCTCATCCCACACTAGATCTACTAGAAGTTACTAGCCATCCAAAGCAAAGGTTTTGAGAAAAAAGGAAGAAGAATAAAATCACAAGATCTTATAAAGCTGCCTCTAAAGATGAAGAAGAGGAAATAGGGTCAAAAGAAGTGTTAAGAGAAGTGAAATCCACCGAAACTCAGTCTATTGAGATCTACAAAATTAAATCTTCTGGGAAGGTAGAAAAGGGAAAGAAGGCTAAAGTTGATGATCCTATAATGTCAATTGATGAAGTGGTAAATGCAACAATCCATGATGGTAATATCAACCCTCTTTGTAAATTCTATAAAACTTTTGATGAATCTGGACAAAGAATTCTTGAAGAAGCAATGATAAATCACTTGAATATATTTAACAAGGTTCCTATTGAGATCATGTCTAGTTTTCCAAAGAAGCTATATAGGATTTTGGAGTCAAGAAGAGATGTTGCTAGAAGTGAAGAAGAAAATATGAGAAAAAGAGTCCTTGCAGACATATTCCCTAAAATGTCAATAGAGGAAATTGATTCACTAATTGCAAAGGTCAAAAATGAATTCAAAAGCATGTCAAGGGTGAATAAGTTAATGAATGGTGAGACAGATGTTGTGGTAAATGAGACCAAGAAAATTCTTGAAGATTTTATGTTGAAGAAAAAAGTTAATTTTGAGGAAATGAATATTGGAAATATTCTAGAGAATGTGGAGGAGAATGTAATCAATGAAGAAAATGTGAATTTATCTGAGGATACCCCGTCTACCCCCAATAAGGAAAATATTGATCTACACCTATGGAAACTGGGGTTCCTAAGGTGGTATTGATTGAGGAAAAGGAGGAGTAGTATGAAAAGGTTGAAAAAATCTCTGAAGCACCCAAGGATCAAGAAGGAAAAGGTTAGGAAATTAGAATGGAAGCAAGAGACACTACCAAGGTAGTGAAGATAATTATGATGGAAGAAAAGGATGATTCTGATCCTGAATTGGATGAAAATTCAATTAATCTATCCACTTTGTCTCCCATATAGATGATGAAATTTGTAAAGATTTCTCAAGCCAAAGCAAGTGAGAAGATTTTGTAGTCTCACAAAGAGGACAACGAATTGTTAAATCTTTCATTCAGAGTGTTACAAAAGTTGATGCCTACTCATGACATGGAACTGTTTGACTCCTCATCCAAAAAACTAAAGAATATGATAGATTATGTAATTCACATTTTGAATCTTTTGAGAAATTAGCCTTAATTAAAGTGCAAAAAGAATTTAGGGAAAATAGATTTGGTAGTCTAAAAGAATTAATTTCTAGAGACAAGACTCTGCTAACTAACTACATAAAGGTGCTCTCAATGTCTAAAGGAGCAAAAGTGTATAAGTCTTGTTTGGTCCTATCAAATTTCACTGAAGCAAATGAAAAGAAAGTGAAGGACATTAAAAAATAGTTGGGAACTATCTCTAATGCTATTGATCCATTAGGTGATGATGTTTGTAAGGAAGAGGATCAGGTAATGTCATTTCTTGATCAGATAAAGAATTTGAAACTAGAGAATGTGAAGATTGTTGGGAGAATATGTGAGCTCAGAGGACAAATCAGTCCAAAGATTGAGGCAATGGAAAATGTTATAAAGGAGGAAAAATATGTTGTTGCCACCCCTAACCCATTGAATCTTGAAGTTGTAGAAGCTTTATCCTATCTATTGAGTGGTCACATAACCATTTTGATGAAGTACAAAACTGTATGGAGCTCAAAAATCAATGTGTTGAAGCATGACTTTGCAGATGTCTTCAAAATTTTGTGAGTCACAGAATAGGTATGCACAATTTTGAAATTTTTCCATTGATGTCAAAGAGGGAGAGATGTGTATAGTGAAAAATGGATAGTCTTCATAGGGGGAGTTTTATTTTTGTAGTTTTGAAGCGCAATGTATTTTATGTTGGTTTTGAGCCTACACTTAGCCATTTTTTTCACTAAGTGTTGCCATTAATGCCAAAGTGGGAGATTTTTGGAAAGAGACAATGTAGATGACTTTTTGTGTCATCATTGATGGCAACCTAAGTTAGTTCTAAGATCCATAGATTAATATATGCTCATATTGGTAGTTAGTGTTCAAAACAGTATTTCACTAGAATAGGAAATGAAGAACAAAGTATTCTATCTACTTGGTGATCTATATACCTATCGATCATCATTTTGAGTTATGGATTGAATGGAAATTTTTTCATGGTGTTTTCTATGTTATCCAAAAAATCTCAAAGCCTCATATCATATTGAGAAAATCTTTGGAGATTTGGTTAGATTATTTTTCTTTTCATCAATTTTTGGAAGCCAACATAATTGATGTAGCGTGTTGCTGATGTACAAGGAATATTTGTGTAATTTTTTTTGTGCTCGAGGATTTTATTTTAGGTCTAAGCTAAGTGTTAGCCAACTTGCATGGGTGTGCATAATTTTTTTTTTATGTTTTGAGCCAACATATGGAGAATATTATATTTTGGTGAAGCTGATTTGAAGTATCAAAAATCCTTTTGTTGCAGATATATAAAAGTAATTTTGTGAGTGAAGTAAGGTGTGTGTGTGTGTGGAAGATTTTGTGTCCTGCCTAAAAGAGAAATTGAGTGAGAGTATGCATAATTTCACTTGTGCATTGTAGAATGTGTGAAGCAAATTATTATAGAGGAGAGTAGAGGTGCAAAACAAAAGTGTAGTATTTTTCAGAAGGGAAAAAGATTGTATTTGAGCTTCAATGGAACTGTAATCAATTGTATTTGAGCTTCAAGGGAACTGTAATCAATCATTTGTAGATGCTACTCTCTTAGCTCATTTCTTGGATCTAATCCAAAATCTCTATAAGGTAGTGTGTCTTCATATTTTGAGTAGTGAGCTCTAAGTAGTGAGCCTAAATGAAAGTGCATTCCCCTATTGTAAAATTTGATTTGAGTGTACTTAGATAATATTGTGGATTGGCCATCCACTATTGTTCTCCCCCCAACAAGGTTTCCACATAAAAATTTCTTGCGTTATGGTGTTGTGGATGTTTATTTTCTGATCATGCATGTTTCTTTTGAATGTATGCTTTAAGTGGATTAGGGATCACAGTAATTAATTTAATTTTTGCACAACACTAATTCACGCCCCCCTCAGTATAGCTTGTTTCCAACATTGGTGAACACAATTTTATTTGCACAATTATCCAAAATAAGAAACTCTAGATATAACACCACTAAACACCTCTGACCAACATATCCAAAATGCACTAGCAAATCTTCCACACAAAAGAAATACAAAGAAAAACTAGAACTCTACTCTTGTCACATAGATCATATCTCCAACACACTATCTCTTCTTTTATTTAAATTTTCTTGAAAGAACTTGGAAACCAAACATTGAAGGCATATTATCATCATATTCAACACTTCCTCATCATCACCAAACCACCTACAACACAACAAATCAACCAAACAACATCTACAAACAAAAGCTTATCAAAGCAACACTAGAGGTTGATAGCAATAACAATTACTAATGAAAAAATAATACAACTAATCAAAGCATCACTACAAACTCATCAATGCAACAACCTTTATTTGTTGATGTCAATGAAAACACCAACTACTCATATTTACAAAAATATCCCCATTTTTCATTGATGGGAACACATGATGTGAAAACCCACCAACAAAAAACATAATAGATTTGATCACCAACATTCTACTCCATAACAACTCTTTTTAATTCTCCCCATTACATCATACTCTCCTTGTTCACTCTAATCTCTCTCTCCTTTTCTCAACTGACTCTTTCCTTTTTCACATTATTCTCTTTCCCCCTTTTACATCAATGGAAAGTGGAAACACACTTACATCTCTTTACCCATTTGACATCAATCATACTTGTGCCTTCTCTGCGTACCTACACATTCCACTTCTCTACACACTCCCCCTTAGGAGTATGCAACATGCTAGATTAACCAACAACCATTGCACATATCCTTTGACCCAAATGAGAAAGGACGACACCAACCAACAACAACACTTACTCCCCCTGACAATAACAACAACCAACAAAGCTACTACATAATCCCCTTGAGAGGTAGCCTCCAACACAATTCAAAACAAAGAATGAATCTTGAAATCCACTGGACTAATGCATATCCTTATCCATCTAGTTCAAAGGATGGGGAATAGCCCCTAAATTCTCTTAGAGATACTCAAAAGTATCCTTAGAAGGAGCATTAATGAATATGTTAGTAACCTAATCCTTTGTAGGCACGTACTCTAGCTTCACTTAATTCTTCACAACATTATCTCTCAAAAAGTGATACTAGATTGAAATGTGCTTTGTCCTTGAATTTATTAACAGAATCTTTGAAATATTAATAGCACTTTTACTATCACATAAGATATAAATAGTTTTATTATATACCACTCTAATATCCTTCAAATTTTATTTCATCCATAATGCCAGTGTGTAGCAAGATTCTACTACAATGTATTCTACGTTTGCAATAGATAAAGAAATTGAATCCTACTTCTTACTTAGCCAAGAAATCAATCTGTATCCAAGAAAGAATGCACCACCACTTGTACTTTTTATGTCATCAACACATCTTTCCTAATCTACGTCTATATATCTAAATATTCTCTTCACTACTATAATATGTGACTCTCTAGGATCTTCTTGAAATCTAGCCACAAGAAAACTACATGCATGATATCTAGTCTAGTAGTAGTTAGATATAGCAGTCCTTCAATCATTGATCTATACTTTCTCTGATTAGCCTTAGGAGATTCATCATTATTTCTCAGCTTGCAACCAATAACCATAGGAGTACATACCAATTTAAAATATTTCATTCCAAACTTCTTCAATATTTCCTTGGCATACTTGCATTGTGATATGAATATTCCTTTCTTTTTCTATTTGATTTGAATTCCAAGGAGGAAATTCATCTTCCCAAACATAGACATTTCAAAATATTTCTAGATCTCTTTTACAAATATCTTACATAGCTTCACTTCCGCCAAAAATTATGTCAACATACACAACCATAATCAAGATTTGATCTTTTTCAACTTTTAAATAAATATTATTGTATGTGGTTCCTTTATTGAATCCTTTTTGTAACAAGTACTTGTCCAACCTTGCATACCAAGCTTTGGGAGCTTGCTTCAATCCATCTAATACCTTCTTCAATCTAAAAACCATATCCATTTTTTTTGATAAATAAAATCCTTCTAGATGTTCAATGTATACCTCTTCTTCTGACTTACCATTCAAGAAAGCAGACTTCACATCCATTTGATAAAATTTGAAATCCTTTTGTGCTACAAAAGACAAAAGAATTCTGATAGATTCCATTCTTTCCACCAGAGAAAATTTCTCCTCAAAATCTATTCCTTCCACTTGTGAGTAGCCTTTGAACATAATACTTTCCTTATTTCTCACCACTTCTCCATTCTCATTCAATTTTTTCTAGAATACCCACTTAGTGCCAATTACATTCTTGTTTTTTGGTCTTGGGACAAATTCCCAAGTCTAATTTTTCTTAACCTGCATTAATTCTTCTTCCATAGCCTTGATCCAATAATCATCCTTGAATACTTTAATTATTGTTTCAGGTTCAACTTTAGAGAGTAAACATATATTTACCTATTCTTTAGTATAGAAGCTTTTCTCCTTGTCAAAACACCTTTGATTTTTTCACCAATGATCTTATCCGCAAAATGATTCTTCTGCATATACTTAGGAGTCTTAGTGATCCTTTATAGAGCTTCTTCCTCTTCAATTTGAGATTCTTTATTCTTACCTTTACCCATATCATTTTCCCTGCAAGAGGATTCATTTGATTCAAATTGATCTATCACCACATAATTCTTATGTAGGACTTCATCTACTTTGACACTTGCACTCTCAAAAATATTCTTTAGCCTCTTGTTATAGCACTAGTAAGATTTATTTTAGTAGAATAACCAAGGAAGATACCTTCATCAAATCTTGTATCAAACTTTCCCAAGTTCTCTTCATCTCTTATAATATAGTATTCTCTTCCAAACACTAAAATATTTGATAATAGGGATCCTTCCATACCATAGTTCATATGGAGTCTTTGCATTGTTTTCTCTTGCTTGAACTCTTTTAAGTATGTAGGTTGTAGTGTGAATTGCTTCTCTCCAATATACTTCCAGTAGGTTTTCCTATTTCACCATGGTTCATGTAGCTTCTTGAATAGTCCTATTTTTCTTTCAACCACTCCATTTTTCTGAGTCTAGGAGAAAATAAGTGCCTCTTTATTCTATCATTCTCACAAAAAATATTAAACTCATTAGAGGTGAACTCTCCAACTTTGATAAACCTCAACCATTTAATTTTTGTATCCATTTAATTCTCAACTATAACTTGGAATGCTTTAAAATTATCTAAAGCTTACAATTTTTCTTTGAGAAAAGTAACCCATGTCATTCTAGAGTAATCATCAATTAATAGTATAAAATACATATCACCTTGACAACTTCTTACTTTGGTAGGACCATAGAGATCTATATACGGCTAAGTGCACAAAGTTAAATCCATGAAATGTGGAAGTTTTTACCTTAGCCAAAAAATTGAAATCGGTATTGCAAAAACAGGGTCCCGATTTTTAAAAATCGAGATCCTGTTTAGCTTCAAGATCTCAAGCCTAAATACAAATGGGATCCCCCTTTTTAAAAATTGGGATCATGTTTCGTAAAGGATCCTGAACCAATGGACAAGGAACAAGATCCTAATTACTATGAAATGGGATCCCAATTTATAAAAATCGGGATCCCATTTTGTAGAAATTGGGATCCCATTTTCTAATGCTATTTATTTTTTTAAAAATGAACAGAGTTCATTTTGTAGCAGACGAGATCCTGAGTACAGGTGACAACAACCTCCACAAACAGCTCTAGGTACCCACCCACACCCCTTTTTTTTGCATTTGATTAAAATATGTGAATTTAGCATCTTTTTTAAATTTATTTCATGTTTTGAGTATTTTTTTCCTATTATATTAGAAATGAGTAATTGTAGAAATAGATCAAAAAATGCAATGAAACATAAATATTTTTTAATAGAAATGAAAAAATGAACCTTGAATTGTGTTTTACAAACAAAATTTAGCTTTTGAAACCTAAATTGTTCGATTACACAAAAAAATTGAATTTGAAAACCCTAATTGAAATTAAACAAAAAAAATTACATTTCAAAACCCTAGAAATTGAAATGAAATTAAAAAAATGCATTTAAAAACCTTAATCAATCTTTTTGAAACCCTGAATTCAAATCAAGCAAAAAAATTGAATTTGAAAACTCTAGTTTGAACTGAAATGAAAATTTGCATTAAAAACACTAATTGCTTAGAAATTGAAACCCTAAATTGAATTGGAAGAATTTTTTTATTAAAACCCTAAATTGAAATCAAACAAACCATTTTGATTTTGAAAACTAGGTAATTTTGAGCTAAAAAAAATCATTTTCATTGCTTAAATGTTTTAAATTTTATTTGCATTGTATGGAGAAAATGATATGTTAAACTTTAGTTTCAATGTTAAATTATAATTAGATTAGAATACAATATATGTTAAAGAATAGTTGAAATTCATAAAGTTTATCAATGTTTGTTTGCAAATTTAGTTAGAAATTTTGTAAATCCAAGCACATACAATCGATTGCAATTGGCACTAACTTGCAAGTCTAAATTATTGCAAGGGCCACCCAAACTTCACCCTAAGTTTGCTAAACCCTAAACCCTAAATTGTAAAATCTAAACCCTCAACACTAAAGCATTTGAATTTTGTCTTTGGACCTTAAAATGAAATTTGATTGCCTTAAAAAAACCTCTGTTGTCACCATCATGTAGAGCTTTTTGTAATGTTGTCACTTATTTGAACACATAATATAAAACCTTTCAGTTTCTACAAGTTTATGAAGAGTGGATGATCACTCTCTATGACAGTTAGACATGATCAATACTGATCTAAATCATTGGAAGAAAACTTTATTCTATTATATACACAAGATAGGAGAGTACGAGTGAGAGTGCTATGGGTAAAGTTTCTTTCATTGGACACACCTAAAATTATGTAGGTTCAATGTCAAGAATGGGTCTATTTGGTAGATTTATGAAAACTATTATGAATATCTAGAATACCATAAAAGTATAATTATAGAAATTCCAATTGGAAACACTTGGGTATATATCATATGAAATTTAAATCTAGCAAGGTGTCTATTATATAGGAGAGTTGATAATACATGGAAAGAGGTTTGTATGGGAATATATGTATTAAGAAACACATACCATGACCTCTATAGGATTTTTAAGATGTGATCCTAGATAATAATCCACCCATCCTCAAGCATAATGGATTCTTTAGCAATTAAGGGACATTCAATAACCATAAAATTACCTATATTTTGATACTATATAGATTTATGTGGAAGGATAGAAATGAATCAATAAGGAGACCAAGATGGAACCATTTAACACCTAAGGTACACATATTACATGGGAAATGGAGGAGGTACATGGTGATAGGTTGGAGGAACTAGGCTATTATTATAATAGAGAGAGGAGGAGGATTCATATTATGCTCCTATAAATATTAGGTGAATTTAGAAGATTAAAAGAACTAGATAATAACAAAGGAAATAATTCTATAGAGGGAGTGAGTAGGATTGTTGGAAATATACGAGAGAGGTGAAGGTCCCAACACCTACATAGAGTCATACATGAAATACACCAATCTAGGCACTTGCTAGAAGGATCAAGATCCATGTGAGTGGCCTCTTTTTATTTTTGTATCTTCTACATATGTATATTTATTCCTTTATCATGTGATTAAAATTATGTATGATATAGCTTATTAATAAGTGATTACAAGTATAATTATTAAAAAAATTCATATTTATTTTGATATCCTCTAATGTAGGAGGAAATTTTTACTTGTTTTGATAGATGTATGTTATTTTTGTGATATGTATATATTGATTCATTTTTAACATGATACTTTTTTTATTAGAGGGGTAAACAATTTTGACCTACAGTTATGAACCAATGAGGTCACAGTATGAATAAATTTGGACCTCACTAGAAATCTAGATCCCCTTAAGCCATCTTATCACCCTAAATCATAAATCGATTTCTTATGGGGTCCCAATATGAAATTTATTAAAGGGATCAAAAAAGTTCTTAAAATTTGGTGAAGTTTCCCAAGGAAACCAAATTTAACAATAATAAGATCATGCAAGATTATAATATGAATGAGATTTCATAATCTAGGTTAGTTAGTTGAAACAAGAGTAGATCTCAATAAACTATTCCACAAGAAAATATTGTTCACTAACTTGAAAGTCCATTATATTCCAAGGGGAACCAAAACTTCACCCTAAGATCTGTAAACCCTAAACTCTAAAATCTAAACCTTGAACACTAAACCATTCATTTTGTCCTACCTGACCTTAAAGTGAAATTTGGTTTCCTTAGGAAAATCCACCAAATTTCATTCCCTTATGCCAGGTAATTTTTTTATAGGATCTTACTACATAGATCCCCTTAAGTTATCCTATTACCCTAAACCCTAAACCGTAAACCCTAAAGCCATCATTTTTTCTTAGGCTCTTAATGAAATTTGGTTTCCTTAGGCAACTCCACCAAATTTCATTCCCTTATGCCATGTAATTTTGTCCTAGGATCTTACTACATGTAGATCCCCTTAAGCTATCCTATTGCCCTAAACCCTAAAGCCATCATTTTTTCTTTAAAGGCTCTTAATGAAATTTGGTTGTCTTGGGAAACTTCACCAAATTTTACTCACTTGAACCATGTCATTTTCTCCTAGGACCTCACTAGACGTAGATCCCCTTAAGCCATCCTGTCACCCTAAATTGTAATTCAATTTCTTAAGGGGATCAAAGAAGTTCTTAAAATTTGGTGATCAAAGTTGCCCAAGGCAACCAAATTTAACAATAATAAGATCATGCAAGATTAAATAATATTAATAGTTAATTGTATTTTCATTCAAGTAACATGTGCCTTAGACATAAATGAGGCTTACATATTTTATCATTTGTATTCAATTATTTAAGGCCATTTATATTGAATGGTTTAAAGGTATTTCCTAAACATGTATCTTATATCTTGAAATTACAACTCTAATGCAGGTTCACTCATATCTTAAATATCGCATGGATCCATTCAATAATATTCACAATCCATCTCCATTCCATCCATCTCCACCACCTTCACCTCCACCTCCACCCACTCCACCTCATAACCCCCCACCTCCACTTGAAATTGATAAACATGGTTGTTTGCAAGAACAAATCAATGCCAATGTTAGAACCATCCAAGATCAAATCAACATTAATCAAAATGAAGAATGTGTTGCACCTCCTGTGATGATGTTTGCATCTAGGATCCAAACCCATGTTGATGATGTCACGGCTATGGATGGGATCTTAGATGAGAATTGAAAATGGCTAGAGGAGAGGAGAACTTCCGATTCTGAAAAGGAAAACACAAAGAAATGAAGAGATCCAGTAGAGAGCCACAATAGTTTCTAAATTAAGACAATGATCTTAAATAGTTATGAATTTATGAATTTGGTGAATGATGCATATTTTGTGTGATGAATTTATAAATTTGGTTGGATGGATATTTTTAGTGACATGAATTTATGATTTTGGTTCTAGATGGATATTTTTAGTGAGATGGATTTATGAATTTGGTGGAATTGATGAACTTATAATGAACAATATATAATAGTATATATTTTATGACTACCTACTAGATCATGATTTCTCTTGCTGAAAAATTGTAATATGTGTGTGTGTGTGTGTGTGTGTGTGTGTGTGTGTGTGTGTGCGCTAGACATAAAATGAGCTTTTGTGAATGTTTCAAGTTTATTGTTTAGTATGTACATGCATGTATTAAAAAAATTCATATAGTTCTTAAATTTTTAAATTTATTTATATGCACATAGTTTAGTTTAATGATTTGCACACATGCAAAGTATGCATCATATTTTTTATTTTAAATGTATGCACATGTTAAATTTTGAATTTTGTATGGACATGCTAAAGTTCAATCAATGTATATATATGTGCATTTCAATTAAATATATGATCTTAATGTATGTATGCACATCCTATTTTGTATGATTTAATGTAGGTGCAAATTTATATCTCATATCATGGATGATTTTAACATTGATGATATCATCAATCCACCACCTCAGCCATAGCCACATCCACCTTGCCTTCCACCTCCCCCTCCCCCTCCCCCTCCACCTAATATTCCACATCTAACACCTATCACATTTGACGAGGCTCACTTGCAAGCACATATAAATGATCAAGTTGCATCCTTACAAAATAAAATCAATGCTATGCAGAGTCAAGCACTGATTCCACCACATGTGAGACGTTTTGCATCTATGATGAAAAACACTGTTGATATCATCAGGATGATCGATTTTAATTTTGAGAGGCATCAACGAGAGAGAGAACAAATGGGATAATTTTATTCTGATAGTCTCTCTTACAAATAAATATTAGACCTTAAAATAGTGAAAGCCCATCTACCCCCTACTTTCTTGACCTTGTTACTCGACAACCCATTTCACCTAACAAATTTAGAATATCCATGAGGTGATGCATACATCCATAGATGAGTGCACATTTTTAGGATCGATGGTATATTGTTTTTGATAGTCCCCCACATGATAATTGGGAGTGCTCATTGAATTTTTTGAGAAAATTGTATGTAGAGTTTGTTATGGGGAAAAAGCCCAATTATTTTGATTTTAGATCATTTCAGGGTGTTGGTGGTGGCATGCCACAATAGAGGTTAGGGGAAAGGGTTGATCCTTAATGCCCCATGCATGTGCAACCCCTTGTTGCTCCTAGTCCTCCCATTCCCACACATGTACATTATCGAGCTCTGGTCTCAACATTAGGTTCCCTTAGTACACTTGTAAGAGACCTTGATCAACATGCTTCTACAATAGCGAGTGGAGAGCATAGAGATGATGATGATGGAGGATTTTTTTATGGAGCTAGTCTAAGTACCACTCTAGGAGTTTCAAGGCATGTCCCCCATATATGTACTAATTGTCATCAAGTATGCTATAGACCTGATCAGGCCACACCTAGTTCAGGTGGATGGGGAGATTCTGGTGGTTCATCTAGTTGCATCAGTTCATTTATAGAGTTTCTTATAGCAGACCATCACCTTGAGGACACTGTGACACCAGTATAAATGTGCATCTATGTATGTTCATTTTATAAATTTTTTGATGGATGTATATATCAAATAAAAGTTTGCAATACATTTTAACAATCAAATTTTTTGGTATACATATGACACTAATGATGGGGCAATCATCTATTCCATGAGTACATACATCGACATCGGTCATACTCAACAACCCTTATGGGGTATTTTGATTTCAATTTTTAAAATTATATATGAAATCATAAATTTAACTTTAGTTTTAAATTTATAATTGAATCACATATATGTTTGAAATATTTATGTTCATTTAGGTGAGTCAATCGACATCCATGTCGATTCTTCTTGAGGGATTGTCAACCACTCCTCCACTATCAAGTGTCATAGATCAGGGGCAAGTACATTCATATTGTAAATTTGTTTAAAGTTTACATCAGCATATAGTTACAATTTTATGAATTTTGAATTCACTAGATATATGAAATACATGCATGTACACTTCTAAATATTATAAGCATTAAATGTCTATGTACATGTATTATAGGTTGATACCACAATGAGAATGGGCATTGAGAAAACATTTTATGTTTTAGCTACTTGTGAGGCCACTAATTTCCAGGTTGTTTACAAAACTTTCTACACAAAATGTGAAAACTTGAATATATATATAAACCTAATTCAATTGTACATGCTTTAATTTTGATCTTGTAGGACTTTGTTAGTGCAACTTTTAGCCCTAACCCAGACATAGTTACACCACCAGGAGGGCATGTAGAGAAGGTTCCAAATCAAATGGTAATTTAAATTTTTTATTATATTTAAATTCAATTATAAATTACATATATATATAATATGAGATTTGTTACATATTCTTTTTCTTTTATAGCATGAGACACATCTTGTAGTTGAGCATGTATAGACAAGTCTTGGAGAAGAGCCTAGTGCACAGCCTCAGAATACAGTACAATTAAAATATGATAAATTATAAATTAAATTGAATTAAAAAAAATTAATTGTAGAGTTGTACATCTAATTTCAAATTTCTTTGTCTTGTTTATGTAGATTGATTTAGAGAATTTATAGGTTGCTTCAAGTGCACCAGAGCATCTAGACGTAGATATGACAGTAATTTAATTTTATGATGGATTATAAATTAAATTGTCATTAAATCATTTTTCATTGTCTTACATCTGATTTCATCTTTCTCTTGTACAAAGTGTTTTAGGTCATCTGCATAGTCCACATAGTGTCAAGAGGTCTCTTAATTATAGAGACAATACATGACCTAGAAACATGTGATTTTATGTGTTATATTTGTTTATTTCATGGACTATATTTCTAGTTTCTCATGTACTTTGTTGGACTTTAGTTCACAAGTTGTACTCTGGACTTTATCTCATGCGCTTAATATATTGGTTTCATGCATTTAATATGTTACATAAATTATGGACTTTATTATTGTTTGAAATTTTAATTTACACATGTACATTTATGCATTTTATGCTCATAGTCCAGACATTAATATAGGACATTAATGTGAAATTTAGTGATCTCATACATAATATTAATATAGGACATTTTAATATTTATACTTTTATGTTCATAGTCAAGACATTAATATAGGACATTAATGTGAAATTTAGTGATCTCATACATGATATATGTGCATTCAATAATTAGTGATAATTACTCAATGAACTTATTCAATTCACGCCAATCAATAATTAGTCAATAAATCATAATTTAAAAACAAAAGCAATCTATTTATTTACCAGAAAGGGTAAAATTTTAAGAAATAAATAATACTATTAAAGATTAGAGAATGAAAGCATTAATAAATTCTATAAATAATAACATCTAACACTAATTTATAAGTTGTCAAAACAAATAATGACATCCCATACTAATTTATAAGCTATCAAAACAAATAATGGCATCCAATACTAATTTATAAGCCATCAAAACAAATAATGGCATCCAATACTAATCTATAAGCTATCAAAACAAATAATGGCATCGAATACTAATCTATAAGCTATCAAAACAAATAATAGCATCCAACACTAATTATAGGTTGTCGTAATGAGTCGTAATATGACGTCTTAAGGGGATCAAAGGGTATGTGCAGGATCATGATGGGCAAAAAAGTGGCAATATGTAAGTGATATGATGGCCCATGTGGTTGATGACTTTTTTTGTATCCAAAATTGATGAAATAAAAAGGGTTTTTAAAGGATATTATCAGCTTTCCACCAATATAAATTATTCTTTACTTTGAATTTAATAAATAATAATTATTCATTTTCTATTTGAATTATGACTAAAGTCTCAATTGATAGGCTAATTGAAAAACATCTATAGCTTTCAAACAATATCATATTTTTTTAATCTAAAACATGCCTCACATTCTATGCTTCATGTACTATAGGATTAAAAAAAGAAAAAATGAATTTCATGAAGTTTTGACCAAGTTAAGGTGGTCAGACATACAAGCTTTTATAATTTTTCAAAAGTTGTAATAAAAAAACATAATTAATTATTTACAAGGAGAAAAAATACAAAAAAATATGCATCACATTAGTACATGAGTCCTCTACATCTAAAATCTTATAAAAAAATATTATCATTTTATTGTGGTTAGGGTGGTCAGACAGACACCTACTTCTTATTTTTTCATTGAAATTTAAGTGCTACTACATTGAAATTTCAAAATTTCACCAAATAATTTTTTTATTCAAAATATACATTGTAGTTTAGAAACTAAATTCAATTTTCTATAGATTCTATTCTTACATATTTTTGAAATAATATAGATAAATTCTTCAATTTTTTATGTCAAGTTGCCTAACCCTAACTTTTCTAATTTTTTTGGCACTTAAGGGCCTATTTTTTCCATGATGATCCTGCACATACCCCAAAGAAGAGTATAATTGAGTATAAATATTAAGTGATATTAACAAGTATTACAAGTGTTAGGGTGAGTCATCATAACACAATATCTTAAGGGGATGTCTGAAGGGGTCATAATACATCTTAAGGGTATGTCTAAAGGGGTCATAATAGAACATCTTAAGGTGATGTCTTAAGGGGTCATAATAGAATTTTTTAAGGGAATGTCTTAAGGGGTCATAATACAATGTCTAAATGGGACGTCTTAAGGGGTCATCATAGAATGTTTTAAGGGGATGTCTCAAGGGGTCATAATACAACATCTAAAGGGGATGTCTTAAGGGGTCATAATAGAATTTATTAAGGGGATGTGCTAAGGGGTCATAATACAATGTCTTAAGGATATAATTGATTTAAAAATAATGTATGCATGATATTTAGTGATTATACAATTAGGCATAAAGTTTCAAAGTAGGAAAACATGCACATTTAACAAACAAAATCTATAGAATATTGATTTGATACATAGAAGTACATAGAGTATGTTTAATTTTGTATGTATGTACATATATGTCATCTCAAAATAATGTTTACAAAATTTGGATATGCCATCTCAAGAACATCTCAAACTCGTGCCTAGAATTTAGTAGGTCTTCACACCACCTGATATTAAAAAGGTACAAGCAATATCAATGAAATCATCAAAACATACATATTTTAATTTATATAAATTTGTATATATGTACAAAACTCAAGTACCTGCATTTAAAAGTATTCCACACATGTTTGTAGGTTGAATCCAGACATCCTCTCTTTTTTTTTCAAAGTATGAGATCAATGCAATGATGGCTTAAGGATACAAAAAATGACAATAAATAAATTTTAACTATTAATGTACAAGCAATATCAATTTGTAATAAAAAAATGTCTTTAAATATAATTTAACTAATAATTACCTATTTTTACCAAGTATTCCATGTTGTCTAGGTTGAATCTACATGGACTAGATCATTTTTCTGATTATTCCTTAAGGATGTATAAAAGGATAATTTAAATCAATTTCAACTAATACCACACTTGACCAATGTCGAAACATGTATTTAATGTATTTAAAAGGACAAAATGAAACTAAAACTATATTTACCTGTATTTACTTATTCCATTGTACCATTTGCATCCTCTCTTTTTTGTAATGCATCTATGATTGCCTCATGCTCTTCCATAGAAATTGACCATGATAGCACTTTTTTTAAGGTCTTCCAAGATACCGCTCTAGTTTTATATTTGTTGCCACCACCAAATGTGAATAATGTATAATCTTTTTATGTGTTTCATAGTCTTTGAATGTAGGTAGACCATTCTTTCTTCTCAGGTATTTTCATAGCCAAGTGCCAACAACCACCATCGATCCTATTGGAAAACATGTCCAAAAACATCATCAAATAAGTTCTCAAAATTTTCTTAAGGGGATCAAAGACTTGTTCCAAAAAATTGTCTAAGGGGATCAAAAACTTGTTATCAAAATTTGCTTAAGGGGGTGTCTTAAGGGGATCACCGTACCTATTGGATAATGAAAACCATCATCATCTTCTCGAGGTGCTATTAGCTTATGTTTAATTTACACACAATGATCCAATGAATATTTTTTTCTCTTCATTCCCCTCAGGTGCAATAACAACATAGACATGTCTTGCAAACAAAATTCAATTTAATAACTTGCACATATCAATATAAATAATTTAGTATTACAAAATAACTTACTAAAGTGAAATAAAATGAAATAAATTGAATTAAAATTACCTCCTTGTACAAGGTTTGAAACACAATCATAATCTTCAGATGCAAACACTTGATCATTTTCTTCAATAGTTCTTTCATATTGATCATGTGCTTCTATAGGTGTCAATGATCTTTTCTCCCACTATTCAATGCATTCTGTATTTTCACATGCTTTCCAATCTCTTGAGATACAAAACTAGAAAAAACATGCAAGATCCCTTGTCCAAACAGTCCATGTGCTTGTTGTCGCACTCCTAAATGAATGCCATTTAGTAGATCTACTAGTTGTCTCACAATCAACTCTAGGTACAATGTTCTCTTCTTCCACCAACCAAAAGAATCAATGAACTGTAGAGTAATCACTTGAACCAGGTGCAGATAATCTTCTATTACACCAATCCACAATCTCATGTGTATCTTTAAATTTTACTGAATCTTCAAATTTTAATTGTTCTCTAGCAAGAATTCTTTTGACACATGCAGCAGCTCCATCATGTTCTCCTTTACCATGCCCAGCTTCAAAAAAACTCCTTATATGTTGAACATTAAGTTCCTTGTGAACCCTACTTAACCAATAGAACATTTGAGAATTCTTGAACTATCTCATACAATTATCTAACCATATGAGGTGTTCTTTCATATGTATTCCTATTTCTCTTAAATTTCTATAAAATATATTGAAATAGTATTGAACAAACTCTTACGAGTGTAACCAATTGTCACTCAAATAAAAATGATACTCCCTCACAAATTTTCTATCATCCTCAATGCTTTCATTTGCATGCCTATAAACAATATGGACAAACATAGCTACTTGCACTGAGTTATAATATTGAGATTGAATTTCCTCTTGCGAAGCGAGAGTATAATTCTATGTAAAATCACCCAGTGAAAGTATAGTACCAATTGGAAATGTGTTGCTACATGTGTGAAATTGGCCATCAATCCATCGAGCATGTTTAGAGTGCATGACATATTTTGGTAGAATTTTACTCTTAACTTCACTCATGAATGCATGCACACTAACTTTTTCTGTAACTAAATCACAATGCTTTCCTATTTTTTCATCTTTTAAAGAATAGTGAAAATTCTTAAATCTTTTAACATCTACTAATTGTTGTCCAAAATCATGATCAACACTTTCATGCAAAAAAAATATTAAAATGAAAGATTTCCATAGTTAATGCATTGTCCATAAATACAAGAACTTAAATAAAATAATTTATCATTAGATTTTTCACAAAACAATCTTGAAATAAACTCTCTTATTGCTTCAGGTGGCATATCAATACCACACTAGATTGTATAATCATGTTAGTATGCAAGGTACAACATGCATATCAAAAAACATCATAAAAATAACAAAATTGAACACATATTTCACAAGAACAAGATATTTGTTGCTTATTAATTTTTAAATACCAGGGTTCACATTTTTCAAAAGACCTTTGACTTATTTTAATATTACTAGGTAACATTGAATCGCTACAAAATTTTCTATAAAATTCAGTTTGTGGTGTATCTAATAGGTGTTTTGGGTGAGGATCGTGAACTTTGGACCCCACTATTAATTTTAAAACATCTCTAGCATTAGATGAAACCCTAGTATTATCATGCCAATATTTCTTAATCAAATATTTAATTTCAACATTCAATTTCATTTAAGACCTCAATAGTCATCCACTGAAACTCCAACATTGATTGATAGGATCATTTTCTATACTTTCTCTTCTTTTTGCCACTGTTAGTAATGTTTTAGGATGTATTTTTAAAACTTCACTAATATTGCTTACCATTATTTTATTCAAAGTTTATTTATTAACTATAGTAGTTGTTATAGCTCTTCTTATTGCATTTTTATCTTTAGATCAACCATTTTTTCCAATAGATTGAATGGCACTAGCAACAATAGACATAACATGTTTTAATGATTGATCTTTTCTTTTTGGTTTAACATAAAAGCCTAACCTTTTCATTACTTTCCTCATTTTTTTCATTCTCATCAATTGCATCATTTTTTTTTCAAACAAAGAGGTAAAAAAATTATTAGAAATTAGAATAGAGCATTACAATAATAACCAAGAGACCCAGCCCCAAAAAACAAGGTAAAAACCCCACAACATAAAACAAAATGAACTATCCCCATGTATCCTCCTATCCTCCTCTAAGAACTAGTCCAAATCTAGATGCAACTTAGGGTTAACTTGATCCCAATCCTCAACCTTCCAACCACTATCATGCTCAGAGGCCCGTTTGGTCAAGTAGTCAGCAACACGATTCCACTCCCTTGGGATGTGAACAAAGGATACCTCCTCCATCTGAGAACTAACCTCAAGAATTTGCTGAACCACTGAAGCCAACTGCCAATTTATATAAGATATCTTTCACTCCTTCAACAGATTAATCAAATTTTGTGAATCAACTTCAAATATATCCTTTTTACATCCCAAAGCAAGGGCCCTCTCAATAGCATAAAGAATCACTAGAACCTCCATGAAGTTAACAGTTTTCACTCGCTCATGTATAGAGAACAAAAAAATCACCGACCTAGCTGAGTCCCTACCAACCCCACTGATCCCAGTAGGCCCAAGATTTCCCCTAGAAGAACCATTTGTATTGATCTTTAAAAATCCATTTGGAGGAGGTAACTACCTTCCAACCTGTTGAACTCTCTTTTTCCCATGCCTACAATTCTTGGAACTAAAAAAAGAGGAATGAATTTCTTGGAGACGCAGTCTGGCCACCAACTCAACATCACCTCTCTCCAATGGGAAAACCACATCACATTTAGCTAAAACTGACTCCTGCACCATTCCTAGCATACACATCCACACTTGCCAACCCACCAACTTTTGATCATGACAAATCCGGCGATTCTACTCTAGCCATATCTACCAAAGCAAAAAGGTAGGGCCCACAAACCAAACTTCCTACAAAAAGGAAGCCATAAAAGGAGGTCTTTCCATACTATCCTAGAATTCAACCAAAGAGCACGCATGAATACAAGGAAGCTTCCACACCTCCCACCACCAATGCCAAAGTTGCACAAAAAAGGGGCATCAAAAGAACAAATGTGAAGAATCCTCTTCTACTCCCCCACACAAAACTCAAATTGAAGGCCCTTGAAATCCCCATTTACGAATTTTATCCCAAGTCAAGCATCTATTCCAAGTGAAAGTCCAAACAAAGTAGTTGCATTTAGGCCATGAGAGTTTATTCAACACCCTTTTCCACCAATGAACCTCCACCCCAGTCAACCTCTGAGCCAATAACACCTGATAACCAAAAGCAATAGAGTAAACCCTCTTAGGATTATGGGTCCAAGCAAGAATATCCTCTTCCAGAAGAGAACTACAACTCCTACTATAAAGAATCTTGTGAAGCTCAGCACTTTCTGTCGCAAGTCCCAAAATTAGTCACTCCACGGGATCCTTCCAACGAGCCACCTCCAACTGACCAATAGAAGCAATAGACTTGAAGTCACTCACCCTAGCCCAGCCAGCCTCGAGAAATCTTTGACACAAAGGAAGTAGGTTGGGGAACTAAGAAGTGGAGGGAATCCATCCCAAGAATTTGACCAAAAAAGAGCTTCAATGCCCCATCTGCAAATCCAAAATAAACCTTCCTTGATAAGCTTTGAACCCTTCTGAAGAGTATTCCAAATCACCAAACCTTTCCCCTCAAGAGGGTAATGAGGGAGATCCTAACATAGAATCCCTAGGAAATACTTATGAGATAATATCTTGGCCCAGGGCTGATCCTATTCCATAGACCATCTCTAGAATAGCTTAGTAGCCATAGCCACTTTGGATAACATAGACTGGTGAAGACCAAGACTGCCAAATTGCTTTGGGCTGCACACAACATCCCACTTGACCATGCTCCACTTGGAAGATGACAAAATTTTGGCCCATAAGAACTGCCTTTCAAGAGAATCCAACTCCCTCATAAAATCAATCGGAGCCACCTGAAGCATACATCTGTAGGTAGGGAGAGCTTGCACCACCGACTTGAGAAGTTGAACCTGCCCCACAAAATACAACCATCTATGGGTCCAATGATTAACTTTTACATGGAGCTTATCAATAATATTCTACCAAGAACCCTTGGGGAGATGGCGAATAGAAATTGGGAAACCTAGCTACGTCAAAGGGTGAACCCCTATTCGAAACCTTAGGATATTAGAAATTATTTTATGTATGGGGGTCGACGTATTGAAGAAGAAGATGGAAGACTTCTCCTCATTAATCAATTTCCTCGAAGCAACTAGATATATGTCCAATACTTGCCTCAAGTTAGTGGCTTCCCTAACAGTGGCCATCCTCATGAGGGCAATATCATTAACAAACTATAAATGAGATTGTGGAGGCAAGTCTCCACCCCATCGTCAACCTTGAATGATGCCAATATCCACCCTTCTCTTCAACAAATGTCCAAGGCCTTCCACAAAAAGCAGAAAAAGATATGGAGAAAGAGGATCCCCTTGGTACAAACCCCTTGAGGTACCAAAAAGTTTAGAATGATCTCCGTTTATCAAAACTGAGAAGGAAACAGACGTGACACAACTCATGACCCATTGGATCCACTCCTCACCAAAACCAAAAGAAACAAGTATCTTCTGCAAAAAAGACCATCTAACCCTGTCATAAGCCTTAGCCATATCTAGCTTAATGAACATAACCTTCTCGTGGGAGTTGTCCATGGAGTGGATGGTCTCCGTAGCAATGACAACCCCATCAAGAATTTTTTGACCCGCCACAAATCCACTCAGTTCCTCTGAAATCAACACTTTAAGCCACTTTTTCAACCTCTCAACCAATAACTGCAAAATGATTTTATAAGCCACATTATAGAGAGAGATAGGCCAAAACTGAGATATCCTATCAACCCCCTCACACTTGGGTATGAGAGCAAGGAAGGTGGAATTCAAAGCACGAAGCATTTGCTTATTCCTTTGGGACTCCAAGATAACCGCCAAAAGATCCAACTTTATGAATCCCAGAATTCCTAAAAAAATTCAATCGGGAAACCATCAGGACCAGGGGCTTTGCCCCTCTTCATCTGAAACACAATCCCATCCAGCTCATCAAGAGAGATATCTTTCATCAATTACTCATTCACCTCACTGGAGACCAACTAAGGAATACAAGAAAGAACCTGTGCTTCCTCAACAAAGCCCCCTCTTGAATCCTCCCTAAATAAATTAGAAAAATACTGAGATGCCTCAGCAAAGATTTCCTTAAATGAGGCAAGATGTTCTCCCCTATCATTCACTAGAATGGGAATGGAATTACCATGCCTCTTGTCCTTCATAGAATTGAAGAAGAAGGTAGTGTTTTTATCGACTTCCTGTAACTATTCAACACGAGCCTTTTGCTTCCAATAGATCTCTTCCCGCAATTCAAATTCATCAACCACTTTCAAAGCCTTAGCCTCCTCCCTCAGAATATCCTCAGAGTCCCTATTCTCATGAATCAATGACATAATATTATTCAACTCCTCCTGAGTAGCAACCTTAGCATGAAAGATATTACCAAAACATTGTTGATTCCACCTTATAAGTTGATAGTTGACAAACTGAAGAAGCTTGGAGAATGTGTACATTGTTGTACCAAAAGTTGGTCTCCCAATCCTCCACCACTCAGCCACATGTTCATGAAGAGTAGGATCTCGTAACCACATAAGTTGGAACTTGAATGAGGGAGAACGAGGCCCATGAATAGAGATAATAATAAGCTTAATAGGCCAATGATTAAAACCTCTCCAATCAAGAATTTCAGATCGAGTGGACCATAAGTCTCCAACCCAATAGCAGGAAACCAAGAATCGATCTAGTCTCTTAGCAACACAACTGTCACCAATTCTTCTATTATTCCAAGTGAAGTAACCATTACTAGGAAAAACATCAATAAGATTTAATTTAGAAATGTTATCTCTGAATAACAAAGCAGAAGGCTCCAACCTAGCAATTCCACCTCTTTTCTCAAACAACTCCACAATAGCATTAAAATCACTAGCCATAACCCATGGATGGAAAGGAGCTAAGATATGAACAAAACAAAGATGGGACCACAAAAGTTGCTTACCCTGAAACTCAATAGGAGCATACACATTAGAGAGAAGAATACACTCACCAATCTCATACCAAGAGGCAACTAGGGACATAGAGGATCTAGAGAACATCCACCATAGAGGGAAAATCTTATGAGGGTTCCAAAAGCAAGCCACCCCCCAAAAGCACCAAGAGCCCCCACACATTGGAATTCACCATATTTCCACAACTTAGGTGCCATGCCCAACATATTATCCACAAAAAATTTAGTCTCTTGAAGAAAAAGAACATCCGGAGAATGATTCCTAACCAAATCATGAACAATTTTTTGTCGAGGGTCATTGTTCAAGCCCCTTACATTCCATGAGAGAACAATCATTTCTAGGGGCATGAAAAATGTGAATCCAGAGTCTTGACTGACTCTAACTCCACCAAATTTTCCCCAGTTAATTTAATCTTATCCATATCCTTTTTCCTTCCCAGCTTGGAAGTCCTCTCACCAACCCCTTTCTTTGATTCCTTTTGCAGAATACCCAAACGAGAGGAGGCCAAAGAGCTCATCCCCACTTTTGTGCCTTCTTTTATGGGTGTTGGTGTAATTAAATATCTTGTACCTTATCCTAGGTCATGATTACACCTTATTTAAGTTTACTTAGGGACCACATAGGAGGTTGTTAGAGATTTTCCACTTTTGGTGGACTGGGCATGTCACTTCCTCATCACTTCCACCTTTTTTGGACACATCATGTGATTATCTCTCCACCTTTTGTGGGTGATCCACCTTTTGTGGAGATTATCACATTATCCTTTCCACTTTAGGTGGAGTGATAACTTTTCATTGTTGTCTCATTTCATAAGATTACAACACTTGTCATAATCTTATGCCCTCCTATGTTCTCACCTTGGCTATATAACCAAGGGGTCTCCTATGTACTGTACTGCATCTCATATTATTGACATTGAATAAAGTTTATTCTTGTCATATTCTATCTCTCTCTTTTGTGCTTTCTATTAGGCCTCTAGATCTTGGGTGGCTACCTTCATAGCCAATTCTTACATGGTATCAGAGCTATTGGAGTGCCTTTAGTTAGTCATTTGGAGAGATTCTCAGAGGATTCCATTTTTGGCCTTATGTTGCAGCAGCATTTTGGAGCATTCTACACCAAATCTGAGCCCACCATTGCGTTCGGGAGGCTGTTTCCAGTCGAGATCGCCTTTCGTTTCATCCAAATAGGATATCATGAGCTCTAGATCTGAAAATTCCACCAATTTGGGTATTTTTCAATTTTCTGAATTTCTCTATAGTTATGAAAAAATTATTTTCTCAGATTTTTGGCAAAAGAAAATTGTTAGAATTTTTTGAAATTTTTTTAGAAAATTTGAAAACCCCTATTAAAAATTTGGGGTATTTATTTTATTTGATTTCAAAATCAAAATCAAAAATAAAATAAAAATATTGTATTTTTTTTTGTCAAAAAAAATAAAAAAACAAAAAAAATCGAAATATTCTGCGGATTTCGTAGAGTACCTTCTGTACTCCGCAGGGTACCCACTGTACCCCCGGGCTCCCCTGCAGTCCTCCATGTGGTGCAATGTCAGCAGCCACTACCCACGGTCCCCACGCGGACCCTTCATCGACAACCCCTCATTTACCAGCATCGACAACCATAAAAATTATGAAAACAATTTCGAATATTCCGTCGACATCAAAATCCAGCGAATGGGTCTGTGATGGCTGGTAGAACGTCAAATTCAGGCTAAGGAGCACATTTTCTTTTGACGGGTGGGAGACCGTCAAATTTAACCTCTCAGATAGATGACGTCAGCATCTTTTAAAAATTTTGCCCCCCTCTCCAATGAAGTTTTTGAATTTGCAGTCCGACTTCAAAGCTTCATATCTTGCTCAATTTTGCTCTTTTTTTCGAGAATTGTTTTTTGATTTGGGCTAATTTTTCGTGTACTTTACAGTGGTGTACTCATTTTCTAATTTTGGTGGACATATTTTCCATAATTTTCAGTTTCTCATGACTATACCTGTCTTGTCACTATTTTTGCAACTTCAGAGGCTTTGTTCAGGCTCATACGAACTCCTTTAAAGGTGCCATTTTTTTGAAAGTGCATGATTTTTCATCTACTTCTTGAATTTGCAATCAGTTTGAAGAAATCTTGAGTGGATTTTGTACTTTCAGTATATGGTCTTTTTTGGACTATTTGGCAATTGTATTGCATAGATCTGAATTTAGGTCTTTGCTTATTTATTCTAGTCTGTTATCAACCTCTTTATTGGAAAGTTGTAAATCAGAAATCATAAGCCCACTTAGCCAAGTTGCAAGTGGCCTATTGTACACGCACTACATTATAAAGTGCCGAAATCATCTATTTGTGGGGGGTACTTTGATTGAGTGAATTTAGGGGGTTGTATCTTGTGTTATTATTCATATTTTCTCTCTTGTGCTCTTGCATTGCATTATGGGTTCATCTAAAGTTCCACTCTTAACTACACATAACTATGGTACATGGAAAGTACGTGCATGGAGTAAACTAATGGAAAATGGTTTAATTTACTACATTGATGGAACCATTACTGCACCTTTAGATCCTAAGGCAGATCCAACAACATATATGGATTGGCTCACTAAAACTTCTATGGCATTGGGTACACTAAGAAAGTTCATTTCAGATGATCTCATTTTCCATGTTGATAAATTTACTATAGCTAAGGAAGCTTGGGATAAGCTTGCTACTTTGTATGGAAAGGTTGATAAGGTTAAGGGATACAAGCTTGAACATGATCTCTTAAGCCTTCATCCCAAAGATTTTGATACAATTCAGGATTATGTCACTAAGGCAAATGAACTAAGAGCACAAGTAAAAGATTGTGGTATTGAAAAAGAGGATGATCAATTGGTCTTCAACTTGTTGGATAAACTTCCAGTTGAGTATGCAGCCTTTGTTTCAAGTTTTCAAACTCAAAGATTGACAATAAGTAACTTCACAACACCATATTTTGAGGCTCTCACAGATCTTTTGATTCTTGAGCAAAATAAGTTGATGAAAATAGGAATTCTCAAGTCTTCAACTTCAAGAGCATTGGTGGTCAATCATGGAAACAATAAGCAAGGAAAAGGGAAAGACCAAAAGCAATCTTCACCAAAGCCACAAGGAGAGAACAAGCAATCCACTCCTCCACAACAAAGCTCAACATCATCTTCTTCAAAGAAGTACAAAAATTCAAGTAAGAGGGAGCAACCAACATGTGCATATTGCAAAAGGATTGGTCATGATTAGCATCGTTGTCATGTTAAGCAAATTGATGAGTTGAAACACATCCTTAAGAAGAATAACATCAACAAGTGCCAGCTGCATATCAAGAGAAGGACTCATCTCCTTCCACTTCTTCTAAGGGAAAAAGTACAACTCTCATGGCAACAACATCAAGCTCTTCTCCTTCTTCTACATCATCTCAATATGAGAAACATAAGGGGCAAGCATTTCTTGCTTTTGCAGATTCCAATAAAAATCAGTGGATCCTTGATTCAGGAGCTTCACATCATATGAATTCTTCCAAGGATATGTTCTCTTCATTTGATTCTTGTTCATCACCACCCATTTTGATGGCCAACAACACTTCTTTGGCAGTTTGTGGGAAGGGTTCTATTGATGTTGAAGGTGGAGCATTTAATGATGTTCTATGTGCACCTACTTTGTCAAGGAATATCCTCTCCATCTATCAGATCACACATAGTGGTACAGGAAAGAGTGTAGAGTTCACACCAAATTCTATCATTGTTCGGGATTTGCATAGCAGGGATCTTGTTGCAGTTGGGGAGGTTGAAAAATCATTCTCAGTTCTACACCTTCTCATAGTTTTCTCCTATTGATGATTCAGTTCACCCTAGTGTGGACACACCTGAGGAAATTGAGTATGGTTACTTGAATCTTGGAGTGCTTTCTAGTCTTGAGGTTCTTGAACCTATTGCTGATATTCCATCTCCTACATTGACTGATGTACCTGATGATACTTGTGTTCTGATAGTTTCAATACCTTGTGATTCAGTGCAATAGTGCATACCTTTTCTTCCAGCAGCAACTTCATGGGATGACTACTTGACAGACATTGGTAGTTTGTTTGTGGAATCCTACATTGCAGATTTGGGAGACACATTTGATTATTTACATCTTCTCTTTGATGAAGGTGATTCTTCTTCAGTTGTTGTGAGGGAACACTCTGACCCTCCTCTACATGATTAGTCTTTCGAGGTTGATGTGATTGTGGATGTATCTTTACAATAGTTGGAGGAGGCCACTTTCTCTCTTGAGGAGACATTGTCTTTGGAGTATGTTCTACCTACATCCTTTCTAGATCCTGAGTTGTCTTTTTCAGAGAATGAGAGTGTTGTTGTAAAGGGGTTTTCATAGGTTCCAAGAAGTGACTACACCATTGTAGCTTCACATGGTTTGGGAAAGGCATCTTTCAGCATCAACATAGGGACATTTGAGCATATTTCAGAGACTTCTTACATTTTGAGGGTTCTTCCTTCTTCACTTGTGGATTGGGGAGAATTCATTCATGCACCTTTGGTATTGTTTCTTCCTAAGGGGAGGAATGTTGTTCAATAGTTTTGGAGCAACTTCTTCATTCCTTCTCGAGCATCTTCCATGGGTGATCATTGTACATTGAGGGGGGGCTACTTTGTCTCTCTTCTTCTTCTCTTGTATGGGGGGGACTTTTTCCTCACATGGGGTTTTATCCTTCTCATGCTATGTTCATAGAATTTTGTATTTCATCTCTCTTTTTGGGGGTAGTTTTTTCCCACTGGGTTTTTCTATCTTTACTCCACTTGTGAGATATTTCATTGCATTTGTACATGGGTACCTAACAAGGCCTAGTAGTCGGGACCCATCTTGTATTATTTGCATTTGTGTACATTCTCCCTAAGTTGCACTTAAGGGGGGGTGTTGGTGTAATTAAATGTCTTGTACCTTGTCCTAGGTCATGATTACACCTTAGTTAAGTTTACTTAGGGACCACATAGGAGGTGGTTGGAGATTTTCCACTTTTGGTGGACTTGACATGTCACTTCCTCATCACTTCCACCTTTTGTGGACACATCATGTGATTATCTCTCCACCTTTTGTGGAGATTATCACATTATCCTTTCCACTTTAGGTGGAGTGATAACTTTTCATTGTTGTCTCATTTCATAAGATTATGACACTTGTTATAATCTTATGCCCTCATATGTTCTCACCTTGGCTATATAACCAAGGGGTCTCCTATGTACTGTACTGCATCTCATATTATTGACATTGAATACAGTTTATTCTTGTCATATTCTATCTCTCTCTTTTGTGCTTTCTATCAGGCCTCTAGATCTTGGGTGGCTACCTTCATAGCCAATTCTTACAATGGACAATGGGGAACCACCTCCACTACTCTTCAAAGCTCCAATAGTAGAATCTTGTTCAGTCTAAAAAATCAATTGTTGTTCTGTATCCAACTACCCCACCCCAATTTCCTACACAACCTGCATGGCCTCCAATGGTGGCCCATCCTATCCTGAACCCAAAGTTCCCTGATCCAAGTTCAACAACCCCAGATTCACTTCATCCTGGCTGAGATCATCCAACACCTCAAACCTATTAAAAGTGTCATCCTGCCTCTCCCTCAAGGTCCGCTTCTGCCCCCGATTCCTATTGCGAGCCTTGACAGGGACATAACCATCATCTCCGCTACCATCATCTGGAATAGGCTCCTTTCCATTATTAGTCCTAGGTGGATTATGAGAAGGCTGAGAAGGCTGAGGCACCACAAACTTAGCCCTAGGTAATCTACACTGCAAGTGACCATATTCATGACAAAGATGACATTGAAAAGGTAGGGTTTCATAATCTAGCTATTGCACCCAAGTATATGACCTAGCACAGACTTCAATAGAATTTGGAAGTGGCTTGCTTAAATCAATTTCAACAAAGATACAAGAAAAAGTCATTACCTTTTTAAATTGTGTCTGTTGTGAAGACCCAATAGGTTTACCAAGCATTGAAGCCACCAAATGCAACACGTCATCCCTCCAACACTCAACTGGAAACCATGACAACCAAACCCAAATTGGGATTCGACTCGGTATTGCCTCAGTCGGGTTGAAGCCAACACGTCATGGCTTGATAAAAAAACCCACCTGGTTATAAAAATAGGGGCCACCCTCGAGGACCTTATTCACATCAGACATGCAATCAAAAGAGACCATAAAAAAGTTGTTTGCAAGGAGCCTACTCTCCATCTACCTCTCTAGCATCCAAGTCTGGTGAGCCTAGGATTCCAAAAATTGCAGCGAGAATCTCAAACCCATGAACTTGCAATAAAAAGAGTGCCTCAAATAGTATTCAATATCATCTACAAGCATTTCCATCAAGATAATCAACTTCAATCTCTCTTTGCATCTTTCCAAACACCCATTAATATTCGTTATTCGAGAACCACTAACCAATCCTAGATCATTCATCTCCATCTCTGAAGAAAACAACGTATTATTAAAAACATTCACTCCATGTGCCAAAGGCTTCGAACCAAATGCTAATTGAAAATCCAATTTGGGGCTAGCCCCAGATGTTTCCCCACCTGGCATAGCAAAAAAAAAATCCCTGGTAGGCATGTAAACCCTCGAGACACTTTTGCAAAAAATGGAAAAAGAAGAAAAAATCCAAAGGGAAGGATTGAACCCCCTCCACCCACAAGCCACCCAAACAGCAGCAAGAATGCCACTAGAAAAGACAAGACCCACACAGTAATGGGAAGAATCAAGGCCCCACAAAATTGCAGCCCACACCGGGCACAATGGATGCACCTCCACACTGCAAACACCAGTCAAAGGAGAAGATAGAATTTTTAACAAGCGTAAACCCCACCACCACAACCTTGATAGCATCAAAAGACCCCCCATAATGCAAAAGTGAGCAACACATAGAGAACAAGCTAGGGCACGGTCGCCCTAACTTGGCTTGCAGAGCACATGAACACCATCCCAAGAGAAAATTATGCTTTCAGATTCAAACCAAAAAAGTATGTCCCATCTTCATCAATTGCATCATTAGTTGACATTGAAATGCAAAATTTTTACAATAAAATAATTTGATGTATATTCTATTCACATGTGTTCTTATTTTCCTCCAAGAAATTTGACTAGGAAGATTATTGAAAACACCACTTCCAATTTTAAAAAAAAAGTATTTTCATTAAATTCAACATCACATTCTAGATTTTCATCTTTGGGTATTTGCAGGATCATCATGGAAAAAATAGGCCCTTAAGTGGAAAAAAAATAAGAAAAATTAGAGTTAGGAAACTTGACGAAAAATTTGAATAAGTTATCTATATTTTAAAAAAAATGTAAAATAGAATCTATAGAAAATTTAATGTAGTTTCTAAACTACTAGGTATGTTTAAAAAAAAAAACTATTTGGTGAAAATTTGAAATTTCAATGAAGTGTACTTAAATTTCGTGAAAAATAAGTAGGTGTTTGCCGACCATCCTAACTACAATAAAATGATAATATTTTAGATACAAGTAGAGGACTCCCCAATGTGATGCATATGTTTTGTAATTTTTTTCCAAGTAAATAATTAATTATGAATTTTTATAACAAATTTTAAAAAAAATATAAAAAGTCATATGTCTAACCACCTTAACTTGGCCAAAATTCATGAAATTCAAATTTTTCCTTTTTTAATCCTATAGTATGCAAAGTATAGAATGTGACACATATTTTGGATTCAAAAAATGTGATACCATTTGAAAGCTATAGATTTTTTTCAATCAGACGATCAATCAAGATTTTAGTCATAATTTGAATAGAAAATGAATAATAATTACTTATTAAATTCAAAGTAAAGCATAATTTATATTGGTGGAAAGCTAAGAATCTCCTTTAAAACCCTTTTCCTTTCATCAGTTTTGGGTTAAAAATAGTCGTCAGCCACATACCCATCATATTGCCACTTTGTGGCCCATCATGATCCTGCACATACCCCTTCATTTTCATCTTCATCTTCATTTTCATTTACATTTTCATCTTCATTTTCATCAACAAAATGGTTTTCATTTTGATTTTCATCAAAAATATAGGTTTTTTTCTCCTTTTCAAGAAAATGATCATTTTGATTTTCATTTGCAACAAAATATTTTTCTTTTTTGTTTTCAACAACTTCTATAAATTTTTCATCTCTCTGAATATCATCAATGTCAACATCATTAATTCCAACATCTTGTAAAACTTCTACATTCAAATTTACCATCACTAACATTGGGATTTGAAGACATACTTGGATTTGTGCATATTGAAACATTCTCCATAGCATTCAAAGAGGGATTTGAAGACATAGTAGGACTTGTTTGTATAATCATATTCTTCTCCAAATTGACTCCTTGCAAATTAGCTTCCTCTACAACCATGGTATCCTCAATGTTTTCATCTTCAATAGTTTTGGAATTGGATGATCCACCATCATTCATTGATTTCATTCTCATTCTTCTTTCTCTTTCTCTTTGTTTCTCCTTCTCTCTATTTGCTTCAACTTCTTGAGGAGTCAATGTCTTCCTTCTATTATTACAAGCTTTATCTCCTGTGATTAGAAAATTCTCAAGCACAAATGAATGTTAATAGTGAAATTATTCAAAATATTCAATCCAAATTGGAAGTTGAATACCTATTAGGACAACATTCTTTTAGTGTAATTAATATTTAATTACACTTGCAAAACTTTACTTAGGTATATTTTAATTCCTAGGTTATTTTTTCTCATCCTTATCTTGTTGAGCTATCTTGTTGCTCAAGATAAGATTAGGGTTATGCATACTTTGCTTTTATAAAACAAATCATCTCATGTAATTATGAATTCCTAAATAATATTATTTGCACATCTTTTTGCAATAGCTCTTGGTTTATCTATTTTTCTCTTTTGTGGAAGGCTTTTTGGTTTGCATTTCTGATCTTGGTTTCTAACATGGTATTAGAGCTTTGATTTGCATCCCTTTCTTAGCTTTTTAAGAGATTTTTTAGTGCAAAGCATGTTTGGGGTTCCTCAAGGGTTTCATTCCTTGAGAATATTTATGGAGTGTCTTGGATCAGATCGGGGTTTTCCATTGGATTCAGAGTGCTTGAAAAAGTCATAAATGGCTTTTATTTCACTTACTTTGGTCATTGCTGAAGAGATCCATGAGGGTTTCAAGCTCAGTGATTTTTTTGAGAGATTTTGGGGTCGCCTAATTTTTTGGCCACTTTGGACCAAACGGACCTCATTGTTGGATTCACAATGCCTAAAATCCCCTATTTTCATATAAAATTTGTCCATTTTGGACAAAGTCGACTGGGGAGGCAAAAAAAAATTGTTTAAGGGCCGTACGACCCCCAAGAATGTTTTTCGACGCTCAAATATATATATATTTTTTTAAATATCAAAAAATCAAAAAAATCCTATGGATTTTTACACTTGTAGTTGGAATGGGGCACGCCACCCATTCTCCACCGAGAAACCACTACCACTAGTGGTCTTCGCCCACCCGTCACTCCTTTGAGTTTGGCCCCTGAGAGCTTCGTATTTGAAGTCAGGGTCACATCAGTGACTAGACCCTTAGCTTCAGCCCCCACAGGCTTAAAACAAAGTAGGTGGTCCTTTGGAGGACCATGGGCTCCACCCAACCCCCTTCAACATCGGCCCACCTCTTGCGGTGGTCACATGAGTGACTAGGAGCTTCAGTTCCTGACCTTGCCGCTAGCCCCCTTGTCCGCCCAAGCAACTAGGGGTTTTAATTTTTTAGCCCTTGAGGGCTATAGAGGACCTTATTGGGCAATTTTGAAGCACATTTAGGGAACCAGGCATAACTTTTTCATATGATGTTGTTTTGCAAACAAGATATTGTCAAAAAAATGGTTCCAAGCTCTTCACAATGGTGTAGTGTGATTTTTTAGTTTTTTTAATGCCTTTTTCAACCTCAAAAGTCGCATGTTATTGTTTTCACTCTAGGATCTACATATCTTTTGACCTGCTTATCCTTTTTTCTCCATTCTTGCAGTGTTGGAAAGTTGGTTCAGTCCTCTACATAGATCTAAGGTCTATTTTTATTTTTTGTTTATGCATTTTTGTATTCTCTCCTTTTACAATCATTGGGTTATTGTAATAAATGAATTGATATAAAGTTCCATTAGGGGGGTTTCTTGCATAATAATTTGATTAGAGTGTGCATGAACTTTGATCTCCATCTTCATTTTGATTTGATGATAGCTCATATGGGTTATATCTAGTTTCTTAGTTTCTTTTGGCCACATTTTTCTCTTTGCTTGACACATATTAGATTCACATCGATTCACACTTCAGATTGGGAGTTTATGGTTATTGATCTGCATTGGTTCAGATCCTTCTCAGTTTGAAGGCCATGTTTTTATGGTTAATGTTCTTGAGTCTTTATGGTACTTGTTCCCAAGGAATATTTTTAGTCTCAATTTGGCATCGACATCGAGATACACAGTTTCTAGATTTTTTCATCATTTCATCTACTATTGCTTCACAGATTCCAGGGTTGTTCTAGTTTGTGAGTTTTCTAGTGTTCCGTGGCATTAGGTCTATTGTCGCATTATTATGATTCTGCTTTGGTTTCTTGTAGACAAAAGTATCTTTCCTTGCTTCTCGGATTGTGGTTCCAGTGTTACTCCATAGTGTTCTTCTAGTGCTTCTTTGTAGTAGTCATCTCATTGTAGGGGGGTTTTGTCCCATTGGGTTTTCCTTCTCTACCTCATTATTGCATTTTTACATGGGTACCTTATCAGGCCTTGTTTCCAGGACCCATTCATTCATGCTTTCTTGCATTCATCTTAATTTTTAGGTGCATGCATTTTTAGTCTCCCTAAGTTGCACTTATGGGGGGGTGTTAGTGTAATTAATATTTAATTACACTTGCATAACTTTACTTAGGTATATTTTAATTCTTAGGTTATTTTTTCTCATCCTTATTTTGTTGAGCTATCTTATTGCGCAAGATAAGATTAGGGTTATGCATACTTTTCTTTTATAAAGCAAATCATCTCATGTAATTATGAATTCCTGAATAATATTATTTGCACATCTTTTTGCAATAGCTCTTGCTTTATCTTTTTTCTCTTCTGTGGAAGTATTTTTTGTTTCCATGTTTGATCTTGGTTTCTAACAAATTCTTCCTCTTGTATTCCTCAAAACAAGTAGAAAACTAGCACAATTCCACTTTAAAAATTGTTTTCTTCACGCCTCCTTTGAAAAATTCAATCTATATTGCAAGTTGAAGACCTTTAGTTCCTCCAAACAAGCACAAAACTAACACAATTCCACTTCAAAAATGGTGTAGATGATGCCTCCTTTGAAAAAATCAATCAAAAATCAAGTTCATCACCTATAAATACAATAGCCCATGAAAAATAGTTTAATTTTACTATTCTCGGCCATACATGTGAAGTTACAAACTTCACGGTATTTCTTGGTAGTAAATTTAAATAAAAGAAACATGATCCTATTTATAAAATGGGATCTTGTTTATAAAAACTGGGATCTCATTCTATAATTGTGATCGAGATCATGATTAGAAAATAGGATCCCACTTTTAATAAACGAGATCTTGTTTTATAAAGAGCGATCCTATTTTTTAAAATTTGAATTTCTATTAGCTTTGTGGTCAGGTTTTTGCCTAGGATTTTTGTTTGGGAAAAGCATTGGAAATCTGAACCTAGGCCTTCAACCTAGTTTGACCTGCAAGTTGAAGGTCCTACAATGTTAGAGAAAAATATCGACTTTGGACATATGGCTGACAACTTTTTTTGCAAATTTTTTTGATGAAATTAAAACCCATTTTAGATGAGACAACACAGATTCTAAATATGTAATTTGTTTTACAATTAGATTATTTTTTCTATTTGTAAATTAATTTCTAATAAAATTGGTCCATAAACTTTAAACATCAGGGTTTTTTACTATTTTAATAACTTTTGATCAACATAACATTTTGAAAAATAGATTGCATGAGAAAAAACTTCAGAAAATTATTTTCAATTCAAAAAAAATAAAAAAATGATAAGTTTGAGTCATCTTATGCATGTTGTACATGATGACTTTTCAAAACGACAAATCTACCTAATAAAAATTGAACCAAAAAAAATTCAATAAAAAATTACAAAAAAATATCAAGAACAAGCTTCATTGAGTCACAAATCTTTTCCCAAAAGGATTTAGAAAAATATGATAATTTAAGTCAAAATATGGATGTCGTACACGTGCACGGTATGGTAAAAAAGAAGTGACTTTTAAACAATGGTTTTTAGAAACGCCTATTGAAACTCAATTTGTACAATGTGGGTATTGAAATAAATTACATATTTGGAAACTAGACTCCGAGCACTATGTTTTATGATTAGTGTCTTTTTTAAAGATTCCATCTCTATGTGCTTCAAATTTTAAGGTCAGATGTGTCAAATTCTAAAAATCAGGAAAAACATTTCCACTTTTTGGCCAAAAAGTGAACTCAGCTTCTTGCACACACCCATGCACTAGCTCCAACAGTTTGATAGTAGATTGTTTTTTTAGTTTGAAACATATTATTGCTTGCTTCCAACTCTAACATTCCTTGTCGACAATATTGATGGGTTTTGTAATAATTGGTAGATCTCTCACAACTTGAACTAAACTAATCCTTACTAATCTATCAAAATTGATGTGATACATTCTTCTATGCCATCGTCAAATTTCATTAATTGAGTCATAAAACACATACCATTATCACCTTTAAGTTGATAAACATTTCCATTTTTCTTTCTTCCAATAGTAACCACAACTCCACATCTTTTTCTAATTTCACATTTAATGTCTTGAAACGTAATATTATATCCTTTGCTACACAAATTTTTCCAACACTCAAGAGGCCATGTCGCAAATCCTAAATATAAATAGCATCATCTATAGTATGCTTGCCATCAAAATTGATTGAGACTTTTCCACATATCTTAGCAAATGTATCATCACCAAACTTAACAAGACCATATTTTTCAAGATTAATAAACTTTTGTGAATTGTCATATGATTTGAGCATTCACTATCAATGATCCAATAGTTCTTCTCCTCTTTAGCATGAAAAGAAACTACCATAGTTCCTTCAAAATTATGACCTACTTTAATATCACTTTCCTTCATATAGTGCCTGAAGTTAGTAGAGTTATACTCAAGATTTATAGCCATGAACAAGCATTCACTATCCTCATCATCTGCATAGTCAAATTCATCATCAGATATACTAGCATCTTGTCTAACATAATAAATTTTCTTAATTGTTTTACCTTTCTTCTCCTCATTCTTGTCATTTAAAGCTTTGTTTGGACATCTTGAAGCACAATGACCTATCTTTCCAAAATTGAAGCATTTGAAAGGCAACTTACCTCCATACTTTCCATTACGCTTTTCCATTATTCTCACAAAGTTTACTTCAACATCAACAAGATCATGTTGATCTGATTCCTCAGTCTTCTATGATTTTCTAGCATTAATAGCAATCTCAAATTTTGCATTACTTGGACCAAATTCTCTCATTTTAAAAGAAGATAAAGCACCATACAACTGATCACTAGTATATTTTCTTAAAACTTGAGCTTCCTCAATAGCATAAAATTTATTACTAAGCTTTAGGAAGAGTTCCTAGTACCTTCTTTACCACTTCTTCTTCAAGCTTTCCACCAATATTTTGATAAAATTGACAGTTTCATCCACCTTATGCATATATGTTCTAATGTTTTCATCTTCTGACATTTGCATGTTCTCAAATATGATCTTTAGATTCTACATATTAACTTTCTTGACCTTATCATCTCCTCCATAAATACTTTCCAACTTTGTCTAGATCTCTTTAGCAGTTTTCAAGTTCATAAATTTCACAAGTTTAGTATTAGAAAGACCACTTAAAAGAGCATACCTTGCTTTACCATTTTTTTCATAAGCCTTGATCTCATCATTAGTACTCAGACCATTTGTAGGAATAGAGTATCCAGTCATAACAAAATTCCAAACTCCATATCCAAGGGATACAAAAAAACCTTTCATCCTTGTCTTCTAGAATGTATAATCCAATCCATCAAATATAGGAGAATCTCTCTCATGTAGCATCACAAATCTACCTTAAGCAGTTAAGCTTTCTTCTAAGTAACCTTGCTCTAATACCAATTGTTGAATGCACAAGACAAATGAGAGGGGGGCTGAATCAATTGTACATTAAAACATCAAAACCCTCATTAACATTCAAATCCACATCAAATTCATTAGCCTTTAATCTGTTAGAATGATTTAGCATGAAATAAAATAATCAAAATTGAAACACATCAACACCATGCATAATACAACACCAAATTTATGTGGAAAAACCAATAAGGGAAAACCATAGTGATGATTAACTCATTATATAAAGTAATTGCAACACTAAATACAATAGGCTCACTACCCAAAAGAAAAAATGACTCACTACCAAATTAGAGAGAAGAAGAAAGAATATTGTTACAATGAGAAATCCATCTCAATGCAACAGAAAAGTCCACCACAACATCACCAACACATTTTTAGCCTTTTTGAAGATTGTTGACACCTTCTGCTCACTACTTCTAGTAGTCTAACTCATAGAAGCTCACACTACACTTCACAACTCTGTAATTCACATCACACACATTACCACACAATTCTCCATCCACTCAACACTTATTATACCATCCTCAACCTTGAAAAAATTTGATAAAGTTTGATATGCAACTCAACCATGAAAATTAAAATTAGGTCAGCACCAAATCATTTTTTGGTAGAAAAGAATGAAGGTGGACCACATCATACCTTAACTCAAACCTAAATCCACTCTTACATGCTACGCCATGCATCCAAAAATACCAAATCAAATCTGAAATTAGTGTAAACACCCAAGGTCAATTGAACCTATGTTAACACCATTAAAATTTGAAGTACATAATTCATTTAATTTTGAGATAACTCATGGAAAATAAACATCACTTGAACAAAATATGGAATATTCCACAAGCACCCTAAAATTCAAAAAATTCCTTCACAACAACTTTCACTAAAGAAAAGACACATCCTGTACACCTAACCTTATACATGTTGTAACTAAATACACTAACTTGCAAAGCACTAAATCATGAACAACTTCATCTGAAGATAGATATGAGCATTATTGGCATACTTCCAGAACCACAAGACCAAAAGCCAAATTATGAAGAAATATAGAGAAAAAACATTTCTCCTAGACAACACTATGATACATAGCTCACATATTGGTGAACACAACTTCCTTTGCACAATGATCCAGAACAAAAAAAATTGTATATAAAAGCATTGAACACCTCTAATCAACATATCCAAACTGCACAAGTAGATCTTCAACACAAAATAAATGTAGATGAAATCTAGAACACTACTCTTGTCACACAAAACATCTCTCTAACACACTATTTCTTCTTTTATTCAAATTTTCTCAAAATCACTTGGAAACCAAGCACTAGAGATGTATTCTTATCATCTTCAACACTTCCTCATCATCACAAAACCAACTACAACACAAAAAATCAACCAAACAATATCCACAAATAGAAGCTTATCAAAGAAATGCTAGAGGTTGACACCAATAACATTTTCTAATGGCAACATAATGGAACTAATCAAAGCATCACCACAAACTCATCAATGCAATAACATAGATTTATTGAAATCAATGAAAACACCAACTACTCATACTTTCAAAATAATGTATTGAAGATCACACAGAAGTAGTGTGAAAGTGAGTGGAAGATAGATCAAATGTGCTTTAGCATATTTTAGTCAGTAGACTGTATTGTTGACATATGTTTTAATTCCTAAATTTTCAAGTATCTTGCTTTGATATAGTGAATCTCATTAGGTACTTCTATAATCTCATTAGGTACTTCTATCTTTCCTTATATTTGAACACTTCAGTCTATAAGTCCTTTGTATCTTTCCCTAAGGTTGTGTGCCTTATTTTGCAAGTCTTTTTGGTAGTGATCCTTGTTATAATTTTTTGTAAGCAATGCGCTTCATATATTGTGCATTAACTCTCATCATAGTTTTTCCCTCATTCAGTTTTCCACGTAAATTTGGTGTTATCTTATGCGTGTTTGTTCTTTGTTTCATCTTTCATTGTCGATGATCTAGTTAAGAGTTGAATTATTATATCTTTAATTATTGAGGTTTGTTGACCTTATTAAGTAACTAAATTTCTACTTATTTCTTTCTTGTAGATCTATTTGAGGGTTTTTGATTTGGTAAAGAATTCTATGTTTGTTGAAGGGTTTATGTTTTAAAAAGACTGATTCATACCCCCTCTCAATCTTTAGATGTTTTCAACAATTGGTATCAGAGCCAACCTCCTCTAAAGAATCTTAACTTCTTGAGGTAAAGATCTTAGATGGAACATGATGGGTCTTACAAAGGTCCTAGGTTTAATGGGACAAATTACACTTTTTGGAAATTAAAAATGGAATGTCATATAAAATCTCATAGGTTTGGTGTTTTCCACTTAGTTAAGGATGGTTATACTGCTCTTAATACTCTTCAAATAGATCCCACTAAAATCAAGTTGTATGAGAACAATTCCAAGGTTAAGAATGCTACCTTGTGTGGATTGGATGATTCGAATATTTTGAAGGTGATGAATTATATTACAGTTCTGATAAGGATTTCTAGGGAAAACCAAGTAGTATGTATGAAGGAAATACCAAAGCAAAACAAGACAAGATGTAAATATTTAAGAGTAGTTTTGAGACCTTGAGGATGATAGAGGATGAAGACATTGCAAGTTATATGTGTTTGGTGCATGAAGTAGGTTCTAGCATCATGGGTCTTGGTGGAGAAGTAAAAGAAGATGATATTGTGAAGAAGGTTCTGAGATATCTACCTAAAGCTTATAGTCATAAGGTGTCTTCTATTGAAGAATACAAGGATTTGGTACTCTCATATCCTTTGAAATGAGATAATTTGACAAGAGTTTCCAAAGAAAGAAGCAACATTCAAAGCCAATAAAAAATAGAAGATGAAGCAACTGATTAAATGATGGATTTGATGAGGTTGAAACAAACTTTGTAAGAATATTGAAGAAGTGTATCAACAAATACAAAGGTAAGTTACCTTTCAATTGTTTAAATTAAGGAAGTATGGTCATTTTGCACCTAAATGTGCCTATAAAAAATCTAAAGATGGTAGAAAAAGAGATAAGGCTAAAAGAGGTCTCTATGAACCTAGGAAAGTAGTTGTTCCTTAGAAGATGAGGATAATGCTTCAAATGATGAAACCCTATTTATGGCCTTGAAAGGTGACAATAAAAAGAGAAATATTGGAGAATTTAAGAGGTCTGGTACCTTGCAAGCTGGCAAGTTTAATGAAAGATCAATGATAGAATAGACTTCATTTCATGCAAAGGAAGAAGAAAATGCTTGGGTGATTGACATGTTGGCATAATGTTTTCATTGATGACAAAAGTGTCATTGATCTCAAAGGAGTGATTGGAAGATGTAGTGGATCTAATTCTAAAAGAGTTAGTGAAGATTGTTGTTGACAAGAGCATGCATTTGCAAAAAATGTAAAGTTGCTCAAATTTTTGCAATGTTGTCATGCAATATTGACATGTTATTGCAAAGGGTTCTTCCAAGTGTTTGAAGGATTATCTAAGGCCAAATTTGATATGGGTTTATTGAGAACTTCTTAGAAATGTGTGGTGTAGTTCCAAAGGATGTATAATGTGATAAAAAAGGAATTACTTGTGTTCTTATACAAACTTATGGTTTTGTACATAAACCCTATTGTCTAAATAGTCATCTTGATGAACCAAGTTTATATTTTAAGGGTGACTAGGTATTGGTCGTGACAATTCATTCGAGTTATGACATGAGACATCAAAGTCATTGGCATGGCCAACCCTCTTTCCTATAGCTATGGGTTCATCTAGTGATGAGGTTCTATGTAAGATCAATAATGTGTGCTAGATTTTGTATATCAGATGGCTATCATGACCATCCTTCACATCATGCTTTGATATCTTAGGCATTGAAGTGTTTGCAAGATATGTGATAAATGGCTATGATCAAGCCTTTGATGGTCGATGGTGCCTACCAACCCATGATGCATATGGTGGGTCCCCATCTAAGTCCTATAGCATAGCAGAAAATTATGGAGATTGAATAGTGTTTGATCAAACAATGCAAGATATATACTATGGGTCCAAAATATGCAAGATGACAACGATATCATGTGAACACATGGTTATATATCACTCAGTCACCTCACATTGTTTTTGTGAAGTGAAACAAAGGGATGCAATCAATGATGAGTGATGCACATTAAGAGATATTGGAATGTGATGTAAGCTAAGGACAAATGGCAACTGCTTGCTGGCCCACTATGGATATAGTTGGTCCCTAGTTTTGACTTGTAGTATGGTGGGTGCATAACACATGGTACGAAAGATAGGTGGTGAGATTTTATTGCATCACAATAGTGAAAGTTGGAGGATTATTCTAGCAACAATATGCAATGGGTATGAATAAAAAGGAACCTAGATCAATGGCACCAGTTAAAAGAAGATAATATAGTGATTATGTTTTAAAGTTGAGGATAATGACTCAAGAACAATTGATCATAGCATGAAGGCTTCAAATCAATGGTCATAATTTAAAGGAAGATGTTTCAAAAGGCTAGGTTTGTGTGAACGATGGTTTTGGCTCTATGCTCAAATTCAATTAGCAATAAATGACTAAAAAAACTACTAAAAATTGGTCATGTGACCATTAGTAGTTTATTTCCAGTCATTTATAATGTGACCAAATTCATGACTAAACCAATTTTAGTCATTTATTGGTTGTTTTAATTGATCAATTTGGTAGTATATTTAGTTGTTAATTTAGTCATTGATTGTTGTTAAATGTCCATTTATTTAGTCATGGTATTTATTTATTTATTCTTGGTAGTTTTTTATTTTTTCATGGTAGTCATTTATTTAGTCATGGTAGTCATTTATTTAGTCACGGTTTGGTCATTTATTTAGTCATTTATGAACTAATACTTTCATATGTGTATATGAAATCCTATGTTTCAAGAATGTTGTTACAATAACTAGTCTATGAAATTGCAGACCAAGAGAAAATTTTGTTGTGATTGAAAGATATAAAACTTTAAAGCTCTTATATTATATTGGAAAAATTAAACTGAAACAATCATAAAACTTCAACAAATTTTTCAAAGGATTGAAATAGCATTGGAAAATAATTCACTTTATATTCAAACTATATATAAAATATGTTACAATGAACTCTATATATAGAGTTTTGAAGATAGAATCTTTTGCAATATGAAAATTGATAATTTATTATACTTTTAAAATTGAAAAACTAAAACTAAAGCTAAAAAGCATCATGTGAATGCATGTCTTCAGTGATGACATTGCTTTACAAATAGTCGAATAGTTACTTCCCCAATTCCTCATGCTCCTCCTATGATTATGGATAATTTTCCTTCTAGTATGCATCAAATAAATACCATCAACTATTTCTTAATTGATAAACATTGTGTGATCCAAAAGGCTAATACAAAACAAATTTTAATATAAATCTAGAAAAAAAAAAATTTCTTATCTTTTAACAGATGGGTGGTAGTTCCCATTACACTCTAAAACTATGGGGACTTTCAAATAACCATTTTTATTAATGTCTAGATGATATTATTGGGCATCATTGCATGATATTTTTTGTTGCTATCTGTAACAATATTGGAAAGAATAGATTGGGCATTCCCATTTCCATTTGTCTTAGCAGTAACTTGCATTGACACGGTGGTGCAAAGATCTCTAAAGAAAGCATAAAAACTCCCAAATAGGAGAAATTCTATGTATGAGTAGAGCAATATTTCAAACCATCAAAGTAGTTAAAAAGATCAATTTGGTATATTATTGATTTGTAATAGAAGAGAACAAAATAGTACAGCTCCACATACAAGGATCTCACAATAAAGTGGAGATGATTAGATGGGAGGATCGAAATCCTAAAACTCAATGAAATGAATGGAAAATGATCATAAAATACCTAGGCTTAAGATTTTTCTTGGATTTTTTAAATTTCCAACTTACATAGGTACATAGGCGTGGAGGAGAATAACACATTTTTTTTTCCAAGACTTCTCAAATCTTCTTCTTCTTTTTCACTACCTCTCCAAGATGCATTTGATACCTAGACCATTCAAAGAAGCTGAGAGAGAGCCCCTGTATAGAAATCTAGTGTCCTGGGTGGGGACCTGTGTTCCTCTAAAGTCTAAATCATGTTGGTGCACAATGAAAAAAATGAGTGCCAAATACATCCATTCACACACTAGAAAGATCACCCAAGTCATGGGAATTCAAAATTTGGCTGTCCAAGACAACCAACTACTAGACGAGGGCTTTGAAGTCATCCCTTACTAGGTCTCAATGGAGTTGGGAGAGGCTACTAGTGATGATCCCTATTCCAAGCTACATCTGATACTGAGAGCATTCAGAGAAGGTGAGACAAATCCCCTATCGCTATTGGTTTCAGCCCCACCAAACTCTTCCTTGCTAGTATTGACCTTTCACTTCTCCAACTTGGTGATCTACAACCAAACAATAAGGTTTCAATTAGGGTTTTAGAGTATGTTTATTAAAATGAAAAATATGGCCAAGATTTTTTCACCTACATTTGTTGCCCAGATTTTCCTTATTTTCCTCTTAAAATAGGATTTCAAAATGGAATCAAAACTAAATAAACTACAATATTTAATTATCCTACTTTTTCAAAATAAATATTATTAAATATATTATAATATTGAATGTATTATAATATAATATTATAATAGAAATTATATAATATAAATATTATATTATATTATATTATATTAATGAGTAAAAATTCAAAGATAGCCAAAAATGGGCTCTGCGAGAAAATGGCTTCCCAATGGGAAAAAAAAATCAAAATTCTCAAGTCAGACACACTGCAAAATTTAATAGGCATCATTAGTCATATCATGATGAAAAAAAATGGTAGAATGTTAGGAATTTTGAAAAAAATGGTAATGAGGGTTTCAAGAAAATATGTAAATCTGATTTTAGAAGTCCTAATTATTATTTTAAACTAAATAGGCATCAGGGTTCAAAACCACATGATTATTCTCATAGGCGTAAACTGAATCCTCAGCCTCATGCACCTAGAGGCAGACAAAGATTCTAGCCCTCCAAAATACCTCCTAGATGCATATTGCATGATAAGTAGGAGCCTCTTGACATTTTTGAAGATGATAGATCAGTTGAGAAAGAGAATAGGGAACACCCTAAATCAAATCAGCAGGGTTTTAGGGTTACGAGTAAACATCAAAATGATAGTTTTAGGAACCCTCCAAATGCTTTTAATACAACTAATAATCATTCTAGCCATAAAAATGTAACTCCCTTAAATCCAAGTAAGCATTTCACACATAATAGGTTTATAGTTTTGCAAGAATTGGATCAAATTGAACATGTAAAAACAAATATGGCTATTAAAAGGAGAGATATGGGGAAAGTATCTATTTTTAAGGAAGAAAATTATCTTAGGCTTCAAAATTTGAGAATGTTGGACAAGTCTCAAGAGGAGAGCATCATGTAAAATTTTATATACATGAAAAGGCATTGGAGCATACTGAAAAGCAAAAGGGTAATGAGTAAACACAAGAAAAGCAACATGCAAATGCAAGCTCTCAAAAGTTTGTTTATAGATCTCATCAAAGGAGGGTTAGAAGAAGGGGTGGAGTGTTTCAAAGGAGAAGACATTTCAAAAATTTAAAGGAAGAAAAATACAGTGGAGGAATGTAGCAAATTTCAAACAAACATACATTACAGATAATGTGGGTAAACTTGAAAAGTTAGTCAACCTTCAAGGGAAAAGGTAGAGGAGTTGAAGGTGAAAACAATTTCAAAGGTGACTGTTTCAGTTACTTTGTCTAAAAACCAACTAGATCCTCAAGTTGCTGATCTTCATTAGTGCACCTTAATTTGTAAGTTCTGGTGCCTAAATCTCTGTATAGATCTTCTAAAAGGTTTTATTTTTGAGGAATGGGAAGGGGCCATTAAAGTTTTTTATCTAGATCAAAAGAAGGGATTTTTTTTAGTACTTTTTGAATCCAAGATACAAAGAGAGGCAATGCTTAAAGTTAAATATTGGGTATTTCAAGGATCTAGTTTGTATATGCAGCCCTGGTCTCCTAATTTTATACCTAATAATTTTGTGGTAAGATTTACTCCTTTCTATATTCAATTGACTTGCTTACCATTAGATTATAGGGAGCTCAATTTGATTGATATTTTTGCAAGCCAATAGGAATATTCTTCAAGCATGATTTATTTTCTTATAGAAATCCATCCAAGTCAATTAATTTTTTTTTCCTATTGGATTCTACTAAGAAGTTTCTAGAGAAAATCCAGATAAAATGCAAATATGATCACTAGTATTAGGACATCCTCCTTGAAAGTCTGGAGACTATTTGTTATAAATGTCATAATGTAGGCCATTCAAGGAGTGATTGCTCAGATAAGGGAAATAATTTGGATGAAAATCAAAGAAAGTTAAGTGAGACTAAGAAGAAGGGATATTTGACTGAGAAGGCCTATTGCAAGAAGAGTGATACAATAGTAGAACATCAGAAGAATATTAAGGTTTCAAGAGAAGTGGTAGAAAATGAAGTTACTCCCATACAACTAAAAAAGTTGTACTATTCTAAAAATAAGAAGATGTCATTAATTATGCCTAAGTTTTTAGAGTAGTATTAAACAATCTTTTATTATACCCCTTCCCTTTCTTGTGTTTTTGTTCATTAGCTATATATCATAGTAAAGACAATTATGTTTGATAAAAGTTTGGTAATACATAATCAGAAGGATTAGCTTCAAAATTTGTGCATCAAGTTTGAAATAGATGGTGATAAGGATTCTAAAATTCTAGGGGCCTTTGAGGATGAAGAATTGGATTTAAGGTCTTTTCACAATTTATTTCTTGAAGGAAAGCTTGAGGAGTTGGCAGATAAAATTTTAGTTTCTGAAGACTCCAAAATGATCGATTGGATTGTAGATGAATTACTTAGGGAAGAATCAGATATATGTTTTAAGCCTTCCAAACTAAGCTCAATTTATTTTTTAAAGGATGCAATCATTTTTTTTTATTTGGAGGAAGACAATGAGGAAGATCTATTGTCCTCCACAAATTTTTTTAATGTTTGCACACCAAAGGAACTTGTAAGCAATCTAAGAGTTTAGACTTCTATTGCTAAATCTTCTAATGAACCTCAATCTACACAATTGCATAGATAAGAAAATTTGAAGGAGGATAATAATTTGGGCTTGGTGGATAAGAAAGAGGACTTTGATAATTCCCAAACATTGGCATTTTCACAAACTCCAAGTAGCCAACTAGTTATCATTAAGACCCTAGGGAAAAGGAGTAGAAAGTCACACATGAAAGAACTCAAAGAAGAAATAGTAGCAGGAGTACAATAAAATTTGGATAATGCTATGGAATTTTTTGCAAAAAAAGTCTGAGGAGAGCATTTTGCTCTCCTCAATACCAAAGGAAGTTTTTTTTATGGAATGTCAAGGGAATTAATGCTCCTAACAAGAGAGCTCTAATCAAGCAAAAAACTAGAAGCTTGTAGAGTGGATATTATAATTTTACAATAGACAAAAACTTTAGATAATACTTTTGAGGTATCAATTTAAAATGGTGGAAATGGAAATCTTATCATACTCCTATGCAGGGTGCATTAGGTGGTATCATTTCCTTATGGGATGCTAAAATAGTGATGGTAGAGGTATCAAGAAATGATAGAAATTGGAAACTTCTAAAAATATCCCAGTTTGATTTACAATTTTGGATTCTAAATTTTTATGCCCCTACAACCACAACTAAGAAGAAACAATTATTGGTTGCTTTGACAAAAATCGTGGTTGGATTAAGGAATGATAAACTGATTGTTGCAAGGGATTTTAACACTATAGCCAACTTGTAGGAAAAGAAAGGAGGGATTTTCCCACCTAAAAAAGTAATAGATGACTTTGTAGCGTTTATCTCAGATAATGCCTTGATTGATATCCTGCCTATAGAAGGTCAATTCACCTAGACAAATTGAAGGAAAGGCTTCTTGCAAATAGTAGAAAGATTAGATAGGTTTCTTGTCTCAGAAAATTTGTGTCAAGGTATGAAAGGGCTGTTGTTTGAAATATTGCCACTATCACATTCTGATCATTATGTGATCTCTTTGAACATTGACATATCCAAACAAGTACAAAAGCACACTTCTACTTTTAAATTTGAAAATATGTGGTTTGATCACCCACTTTTCTTGCCTTTGCTAAAAAAATGGTGAGAAGCTACTCCTTTTGGTTAGAGGTCAAAGAATGTACCAGTTAACTCATAAGATGAAGCATATCAAGCAACAAATTAAAATTTGGAATGTGGCTATGTTTAAAAATATTTTTGAGCAAAAAGAAAGAGTTTTCATGGAATTATTAGATATAAATGACAAAATAATAAGTTATGGATTAGAGGCTAATACTTATGAGATCCAAAATAAATTTTAAGAAGATTGGGTAGAGTTAGTTGCAAGGGAAGAAATCTATTAGAGGTAGAAGTCTAGGGAATTGTGGCTAAAAGAGCGTAACAGGAATACAAAGTTTTTCCATCCATCTGCACAAATTAAGAAATTGTGTAACTCCATATTTAGAAACCAGAGTGGTTTATTGAGACAAGAGTTACTGAAGGAAGAAGAAATAAAAGAAGAATCTATAAGGTTTTTTCAACCCTTTTGTTTGCCTTGGAAAATAAGTCTCCATCATCTCTTACTGATGTAGAAGATTTATTGGATTCTATACGAGGATTGATCACTAAAGAGGACAATGAGCATCTTCTAAAGAATTTTTCTTTGGAGGAAGTTAAGAGTGTGGTTTTTTCTATACAACCAGACAAAGCTCCTAAACAAGATGGTTTTATAGTGTTATTCTTTCAAATGTGTATTGCGTAAAGAGGAATATGAAATGGTGGATCACCTTTTTGTTGCTTTTCCAATGGCTCAAGAGGTATGGGATTTCATAATGGGAAAATTGAATGTTTCTTTTCAAATGTCTAAATCTTTATGGGAGTTGTTCACCAGTTGGCCAATCTTGTATAAATATTCCCTCTTTGCATGTATTTGGTTAGTAACTCCTACAATGGTAATTTGGTCAATCTAGTTGGAAAGAAACATATGCATTTTTAGGGGTCATACTACATCAATTCAAAGGATCAAGGATAAGATTGGGAAAGCAACTGAATAGAAGTTTCAAATTCCTATGTCTACAGTTTCAAGACATTTTCCTCTTTGTTTACCAATTGTGATAATTTTATTCTAAATCACTAGAAGCATATTGCATTACCTTTTCTAAGATCTTGCTTTCAACCAAATTCTTCCAAAGATTAAGTGGATGCCCCACATTTTATCATTTTTTAAGCTCAAATTTGATGGGATTCTAGGGGAAATCCTGGTGTATCAAGGGTAGGTTGTTGTATTTAGAATTGGAAGGGGTTGTTGATTCCAGTGAAAGCAACTCCTTTATCTAATTTCACTAATAACATTGTATAAGCTCAAGCTTTTTTTTTTGGGCTAACTTTGAAGAAGGCTCTTAACATCAACAAGCTTCATGTAGAAGGTGATTCTTTAGTGATTGTTAATGCATGCAAGGAGAAGAGTTTTTACAATTAGATATTAAGATACATTCTTCGAAAGGCTTGGGAACTTTTATCCTTCTTTGAAGACATTTGAATCTTTCACACATATCGTGAGGGAAACAAATTAGTTGATGTCCTTGCTAATTTGGGTTGTGACCAACAATAACTTGAATTGTTTGATGGTGATGAGGGTTTTAAGCAATACCCATGTCTTCAAGCGATAATATTAGCAAAGTAGTCTTTTATACCCTAGTAAGTTTATCTTCGTTATTAAGTGGAAGGATTGCTAGCTTTATACCAACACATGGTTTTATTAGTTATTCTAAGGAAAAATCATTTTGATTTGATGGAAAAATTTGCATTTCATGGTTATTTTGTCTGATGAGATAATTTGTATGATACTCTTGGTTGTTGGTAATTTTATAGTAATGATTGCATATTATGCCATATAAGGTACTTCACCTTGGTTGAGTTGTTATGATGGCCTTCTAGTTTCAAGCCAACACGTTTCCCTATTGGCAAGGTTATTGTGTAATGAGTATAGCATGCCATATAAGGTACCTTGTTGTGGCTTGTGCTTACATCACTAGTACTATCAGGCTCCTGTTGGATCTAAAGGGTGGAGGCTAGGATTTGATTACATCATAGGCTACCAAAGATGGATAGTTGTTCATTAAATTATGATTTTTCGTAATGTTTTCTATTTTGCAAGTACTTCAAGGCACATTGATTTGAACGAAATTTTATTAAACATTTATAAGGAGGTGGGTTCACATGAGCTCGCATGCTTTGGAGGTGTTTGAATTAATTATCTCTCTCTTGCATGAAATGAAATAATGACCTCTAACTATGAATGAATGCCTCCAAAAAAAATTCATCGGCTTTAAAAGGTGGTGTTTTGTCTAAAGTCGTTGCTAGTTTCACCTATGCGTGTGATGGTTGTATGAGAATTGAGAGCTCTGAGAGAAGTGTGTTGTAAAGTGGTAGAATGGTATTTTGATCATGGAATTTTAGGGTTAAAAGCAAAGTATAGCCATGGGAGTGTTCTTTTGAGGAATATCTCATTCATGAATGCCTCAGTTTGGTGTTCAAAGTGGAATTCCCTAGGGTTGAGGAATTTGTGTGTTTTGTGCTTGGTGTGGAGGTCATGAGTCTGAGAGCTAGGAAAATAATCTTCCCTTCCTAGGTGATTTTTGTATTCTTTTCAAATGTCACGGACTTAATTCAATATCGAGTGGAATTAAAGACATTTGCAAGAAAATTTGTTAAACCCCATTTTCTTGAAAACAATGCTATCTTAATCATTGTCCAAGGATATAATGTTTTTAGTGGTGAAGGGTATATAGGGGGTTTGTTTCCTAGAGATTTTTTCAAACAATGTCTAGGATTTGAGGAAAATTATAAAGCCATAAAATTGGCTCTACAATATAGGTATGATAGTATTCTATTGAAGGTTTTGAGGAAGAATTGTTGGGTGGTTTTTTATCTCTATGGATATTAATATTAAGGAGAAATACTATGTAGTCTCTTTTCTCTATGATCATACCCCTCACCCTCATTTTAATTCCTATCTTGTTGGTTTGATGGAAAGTGCATTTCCTTTTCCCCCAATTAAGGAGAATTTGGAGTTGGTGCCAGGACATAATATTTCCAAGAGTTCAAATGTTGTGAATCATGGTTTGGGTATATGTAGGATCATGATGGGCCAAAAAGTGGCAATATTATGGGTATTTGTAGGGTATGTGGCTGATGGTTTTTTTTTTACCCAAAATTGATGAAATGAAAAGGGTTTTTAGAGGAGATTCTCAGCTTTCCACCAATATAAATTATGTTTTAATTTGAATTTAATAAATAATTATTATTCATTTTCTATTAGAATTATGACTAAAGTCACGATGATAGGCTTGAAAACATCTATAACTTTCAAATGGTATCATAGTTTGAATATGAATCATGTGTCACATTCTATGCTTCACATACTATAGGATTAAAAAAAAAATTCAAATTTTTGACCAAGTTAAGGTGGTCAAACATCACAGTTTTATATTTTTAAAAGTTGTAATAAAAATTCATAATTAATTATTTACTTGGAAAAAATTACAAAAATTATGCCATCCATAGAGTCCTCTACTTATATATAAATATATAAAAAAATATTATCATTTTATTATCATTAGGGTGGTCAGAGACACCTACTTATTTTTCCCTAAAATTTAAGTACCAATTCATTGAAATTTCAAAATTACCAAATAGATTTTATTTATTTTTAAATAAACCTAGTAGTTTAGAAACTACATTCAATTTTCTACAAATTCTATTCTTACATATTTTTGAAATAATATAGATAACTTATTCAAATTTTTACGTCAAGTTGCCTAACACTGATTTTTCTAATTTTTTTGCCACTTAAGGGCATTTTTTTTCATGATGATCCTGCACATACCTGTTTCATAGCTCACATGCGTATTGCTTAGGTTGTACAAATAGAGAAGGATCCAATAATAGGATTTGATTTCTTTGCTCAAGGTATGTAGTTATATGAGGTTTCTAAAGCTCAAGATGACAATTTAGTTCATGTTGAGTGCATCAAAGAGTAGTAGGCCAAATCTTTAGTAAAAAAAAAAAATTGATAATGATGATGCAGTGTCAAATTAATCTTACACCTCGTCAAGCAGTCAAGGAGATGTACAGTGCTTGCATGGAGGAAGCATTTTTGCATAATCTTGCAATATTTTATGTCTATTGATGGCGAACTTGCATGATATTTTGACATGTTTTGCTTTATCTACAATCTTTTCAATGTTGTATTCCTCACAATGGTAGATTCAAAAGTGTCTCTCAAAATTTTTTTCCTAATAAAAAAAATATAGATGTAATCCTTTTTATATAATATAATATATATGCTTTAAAGCCTTTGACTTAAAAAATATTATCTAATATTATAATATTAAAAATATAATATAATATTATATTATCTATTTAATATTATATGATATTATATATGCAACATAGATTTTTGGCACCTACATGCTTTCTAGCTCTCCTAAGGTTTTTCACCTAGAAGGAGAAAGGTGGGCCAAAAATGCTTATGTTAACATTATAAATAGATGGAAAAGGGGAAGAAGGAGGGGTATGCAATGTGTGTGTGGGTGTGTCTAAATTCTGGAAACTTAATGAAAATGCAAACTAGTCTAATGCAAAAGTGCTGGAAAACACATGGGGTATTCAAACAAAAAAACTTAGAAATGTGAACAAACTATAATATAACTTAATAGAACCTAAGATGTGTACCTGGAAGCTGGAAGAGGATGGAATGAGGTTTTGAAAACTTGCTAATACTGAAATTTAGGCCTGGTGGGACTCATTCACCACTTTGGGTGAATTAGTCCTAGTTTTGGATGACTATACCAGAGCTTGTTTTAGCCAAAAGGGTGTCTGAATCTACATAAATATCTAGAAAACATATATGGTGGGACTCATTCTCCACTAAGGTTGAATTATTCCACTTTGGAATTTTTGAAAACTCAAAAATCAAATCTGTAGCTTTCAAATTTCTCAATTTGTAGCTCCAAGTGCTTGGATCTGAAATTGTCGAAATCGGGTTTGAAAATGACTTTTTCTTGATACTTTGACTTGAATGATAAGGAGATGACTTGAATAAATTTTAAACTTGATATTCAATGATTTCTAAGCTTCCAAGAGTCCTAAATCTACAAACAGGCAAGACAAGAAAGAGAAATTGTTGATTATTAAGGCATTGGGGTTTGCCTTGGTCAAACCCCTTTTAGGTAATTAAACAAAAATGATGAAATAATGTAAGGAAACATGAAATAATGGAATAAATTACCTTGAAATGATGATTTATCTTGAAATTTTGTAGCAATACATGCATAATCAACCCTTGAATGCTTTAGAAAACTAACTTGAAGACTTCTAATGGAGAAACCCTAAGTTGCTTGACTTGAGATGAAAGATAGATGATGAAACAATGATGAGAGATATAATAATGATTTTTTGTATGTAAAATGAAGATAAAAATACTTATTTATAGATAAGTGTGCCTTAGTACCTGATAATACGTCATCACAGGCCGACATATAGAAAAATTGAACCTAAAACCTAATTTTTCTTGCTCAAACCTTGAAAATGACTCAAAATGGGACTCATTCACCACTAATGGAAAATGGGTCCCACCTAGATGGGACTAATTCGCCACTAATGGTGAATGGGTCCCACATGGGTCATTTTTGCAAGTTGGAATGCTAAGAAATAAGAAAATTAGGCTTATATGATGACTATGTTGGTTATTTGATCAAATTATGCCTCAAGATACGTAATATGGGTTAAAAAGGTCTATTATTGATGATGTAAATTTCAAATAGGGTTTGGGAAACATAATTCAATGTGAAAGTGTAATTAAATACACTTTACAACACTAAAATGAGGTCCATACAACCTAGGAAGGCACAAGAACCAATGTGAATGTGTAAAACATGCCACAACACTAGTATATCATTAAATTCACTTTATAAGCCTTCTAAATTTATGTGATGGGTATGTGCAGGATCATCATAGAAAAAATAGGCCCTTAAGTGGCAAAAAAATTAGAAAAATCAGTGTTAGGCAACTTGACGTAAAAATTTGAATAAGTTATCTATATTATTTCAAAAATATGTAAGAATAGAATTTGTAGAAAATTTAATGTAGTTTCTAAACTAGGTTTATTATAAAATAAATAAAATCTATTTGGTGAAAATTTGAAATTTTAATGTAGTAGTACTTAAATTTTAGGAAAAATAAGAAGTAGGGTGTGCAATACCTAAGCATAATAAATGATAATATATTTTATAGATTTTATATATAAATAGAGAACTCATGTCCAGATGTAATGCATATTTTTTGTAATTTTTTTCCAGGTAAATAATTAATTATGAATTTTTTTTATTACAACTTTTAAAAAATAAAAACTTCGTATGTGATATACAATTAAAAAAAATCAGAAATTTAAATTTTTTTTTTAATCCTATATTATGTAAGCATAGAATGAACACATGTTTGGACTAAAAAATGATGTTGTTTGAAAATTATAATGTTTTCAATCAACCTATAGATTAGAATTTAGTCATAATTCTAATAGAAAATGAATAATAAATTATTTATTAAATTAAAATTAAAGCATAATTTATATTGGTGGAAAGCTAAGCATCTCCTCTAAAAACCCTTTTCATTTCATCAATTTTGGGTAAAAAAAATGTAGTCAGCCACATACCCTACAAATACCCATAATATTACCACTTTTTTGCCCATCATGATCTTGCACATACCCCGATGATGTATTAAAATATGTTTAATAATTTTTAATAGGTTTATTAAGTCTAGAAAAATGTGAAATTCCTTTACAAGACTCATCAATAAACACATTTTATTCAATGTGGAAGGGTTCAATACCTAGTGTGCATGAATAAAATGCCTCACAACACCTAAATCAAGGCTTCATTAAGTCCATTTATCATGAATTATCCCATGTAAAGCAAAGGGTACTTTTTTCTACAACACTTTTAGACCCCACTTTAGTGAGAGGAAGAACTTGCTTCAGATTCACACTAAAGTAGACATTCAAGAGAGACCCACATGTAAGCCAAGCCCCCAAGATACAAAAACATGCAAGGGAAAGATAGAAAGAGAGATAAGATGGAAAAGATGTACTCACTCTAGGACCACAAAACTTCAGATCATCTATGGGGTGAGAAGGGCCAAAACATACTCACTCTGGGGCCATGGAACTTATGGTCATCCGCAGGGTGAGAAATCCAAAAAATAGATACATACACTAGTTGGTATGCACTGACAAACACAAAAGTGGCTATGGGAAAATTCATGCCATTAGTTGGGCTTCCTACTCAACCATGCCAAACTTATACCTAGTGATAACTTTAACAAGGTTCCAAAAAACAAAAGGAAATGTAAATTCTAAACTTTAAACAATACAACACTATAGGCATGCAAGTTGTGTTATGCAAGGTGGCCAAGAAATGGAACAATATAAAATGCAAAAATGTAATATGAAAGATTTTTCAAAGGAGTCTTGATGAGTTTATGTAAGGTCAATCACTTAAGGAACATTGTGTCTAATGTCTCCAAGAGAGGACCAATCAAAGAATAGTAAATTCACAACTTAGGGGATGCAGTGTGTCACATCAACCACCAAGAGGAATGTAATATGCTAAGAAAGATCACACTTATGAAGGACATCACACCCAATTTCATCCACAAAGTAATAAACATGTCATATAAATGACAAGGCTATGCCAAGAACAAAGAATTGATGGTAATGTATGCCCCTCACTTTAAAGGAATCGCTAAACACTTGTGTTTGAGCAATTGCTTTAAAGTAGAAGAAAAAAGAGAATGCAAAATGAAAACAAGACACAAGAGCCAACAAGGAAATCCCTATGCCAAGTCATATGTTTCAAAGTTAGGATGCGTCATGTCAAGGAAAATTAAAGAAAGGGAGTATGTCAAATGCAAGTCAATCTTTAAGACGTGTCGTTCACATCTCAAGCTTGCTCTTATATGTTCATGAAAATTTAATGACTAGTCAAAAGAGAGAGTAACAAGTGACATATGGGGATAAAGCTTTCTAACCCTCTGCCCCCACTTACTGCAGAATAAAGGTGACCCTAGAATGGATGCAAAACATGCAATAATGAGAAGGTTATGGTATTACAACTATTACCAGGCAAGGAGTGGAAACAAATGTTTTTTAATTATTGATTTGGGATGTACCAAGGGTAAATATTTCATGGTAGAAAGGTTGGTGATAGTATGCATGTTGAGTGAATGTTGGTTGGATGGGTGAATTTGTATGAAAGAACAATCATGAAGACCATAAGTTGGAAGAATGAGGTTAGGTATAGTGTGAAATTGCATAGGGTGATGATTATGGGTTGAATCTATTTGATTATCAAAAGTGAGGATAGAAGACTATATTTGGTTGTTGGATTTTACTAGGATATCATTCTTATTTTCCATAATATTAACCCTAGGAGGAGAGCTAATATATTCATCACATGTCATAATTGGATTTAGAAAAATAACTTCATCACTCATAGGAGAGGCATCAATCGAAGGATAACTATGAATTTCATGGTTACTAATGATTTGACTCTTGTTCTCAAATAGGTCTTCCCAAATGGTAGGGGCATTAGGAAAGGGAGGAATAAGATTTTCATGAGTCTCAATAATGATATCTTCTAACACTAAACTATCTTCTTCATATGTAGATAAGATATTAGGAGAAGAATGATTATCGATGTTTAAATTCACATGTTCTATGATGTCTTGTTGAGTGGGAAAGGTTATAGAAGAGGAGCTTTCAACATTGTCATGATTCTCAATTAGTGTATCTTCTAGTACCAAAATACCTTTGTCACATGTAGGAGAGATATTGGGAGAAGAACTATGATTATCATGAGTATTGATGCTTTCATCTTCTTGTGTCAAACCTTTAGTGGATGATCTAGGGGAAATGAAGTTGTTAAGGGCCTCATCTAACATGACCCAGTCATCACTACTAAATAGTTTGGGGGATAAGTTATTAATTTCATTAGGTTTCTCATGACAAGCATTAGAGGATGAAGTGAGTGAGAAGATTCCCTTAAGGGCTTCATCTAACTTATCGACATC
>VDFB02353493.1:360493075-360558685 GCA_007258455.2 Sequoia sempervirens | reverse complement strand
GATGAGAGATGTAATAATGAGTTGTTTATAAAATTAGGATAAAAATACTTATTTATAGACAAGTGTGCCTTAGTACTTGATAATACCCCATCACGGGCTAAAATGTAGAAAAATTGAACTTAAAACCTAAATTTTCTCACTCAAACCCCGAATATGACTCAAAATGGGACTCATTCACCACTAATGGAAAATGGGTCCCACCTAGATGGGACTAATTCATAACTAATGGTGAATGGGTCCCATAGGGGTCATTTTTACTAGCTAGAATGTTGAGAAGTAAGAAAATTAGGCTTATATGATGACTATGTTGGTTATTTGATCAAATTATGCCTCAGGATGCACAATAAAACACACTACAACACTAGTTTATCATTAAGTTTACTTTATAAGCCTTCTAAATTTGTGTGATGATGTATTAAAATATGTTTTATAATTTTGAATAGGTTTATTAAGTCTAGAAAAGCATGAAATTCCTTTACAAGACTCATCAATAAACACATTTTATTCGTTGTGGAAGGGTCCAAGACCTAGTGTGGATGCATATAATGTCTCACAACACCTAAATTGAGGCTTCATTAAGTCCATTTATCATGAATTATCCCATGTTAAGCAAAGGGTACTTTTTTCTATGGCACAATATATTATAATATATTATACTATATTGTATTTGTAATATAATAATATATTATTATATTATATTATAATACAACCCACTCCCTCAATTCAAAATATATTTTTTAATTATCCAATTTAATATCATATTTTCTAATTTTTATTTGTGTGACTAATTATTTAGTTGTGTTTTTAACCCTATGATCAAATTAGTCATTTATAGTTGTGTTACAAAAAATGAGTACAATTTAGTCATCTTTAGTTGTTGTGACTAAGTTTTTTGTCACGTAGTCATTTATTTTCCAAATTCTATTAGTGGTTCAACTGCTCTAGTGATAGTTTTAATTAGGTATTTGATTTGTAGAAAAAGACATAGATAGCAATAGAGATTGGGTTCATGATCAAATCAAATGAACAAAAGAATATATTAAATGCATTTTTGGTCTTAGGGTTTTACATTGAGCCACATTTAGAAAATGCATTGTATCAGAATTTAATGTGTGAGGATCGATGTAGAGGTAGTGTGATGAAGAAGATATCAGATAAACCCTAACAAAAGATATTTACATGCATGTGCATCTCAAGGTGATCACTATAGGTTAGTAAAGGAGATACAAAAACATAATATTAAATTTTGACCAAGAATTGTAAGTAGTAGAATACAAAGAGTGAGAGAGGAGTATTGTAGAAGAAATAGTATAAAATATAAAGAGATTTTGAGCTTCTAGAGGCTAAAAAATAATGCACTAAAAGAAAATAAAAGAGTAGAACATTGTTGAGAGGTGTAAAACAATGTGCAATTACAAATAAGTTGCCACATTGAATTGTAATAAAATTAAAATATCTTGTGTAAATGTGATTGTTGGGTGTTATAAAATATTTGGGTAGGTGCTTAGACTAGGGAGTGGGTTCTCCTAAAACTAGAGGATTGGTGTCTCCTTAGGATTGGTGTCATTAAAACTTTGAATCTATACATTTACCTCATGAGGCTGGATTAGGCCAATAGATCCTAGCAACATTTCTCACTGTGCCTTTTTCTATCTTGGGTTTTCCACATATTTAGAGTGTTATGTGATGTTTGTATGTGTGCATGTTTATGTTTCTAAATATTAAGTTTTAATCTACACGTCAAGGGCTTGAGGAATTTATTTGGAAAATTTTTAGGGATAAAATTTAAAGTGTTCTACTAATTCAACCCCACTCTCAGTAGATAGTTGTGTTCAACCATGACATTAGTTGTTCTAACCAAATGAATGATGACAATAGAAGATTCATTAGACCCAATAAGTTAAATGGTGGAGCTATTAACTTTGGTGGTGATGAGTCAACACAAATGTTTGGAAAAGGTGCTATAACAGTTGATGGAAAGAACAAGACCGAGGATTCCCTCTATGTTAAAGGTTTAAAGCGTAATATTCTCAATGTTAGATGTCAAACAAAGGATACAATCATAATTTTCATGCCAACGGTTGTGATATCAAGAAGGTAGGGTCCAAAAGATTAGTTTTTGTATGAACAAGGATAAATAATCATTTCTATCATCTAAAGAAGGAAAATGGAAGAATCATCTTATTGGATCAGTTTAGTGAGTGTTGACTATGCCACAAGAGGATGGGACCCATACATTTTGATAATATGGTAAATATTAGCTGTACTCATGTTGTAAGAGACATGTCTAAGATAACCAGGCTTGTAAATACATGATATAAAGAGTGTCAAATGGGAAAGAAAACAAAGACAAGTTTCAAAAGAAAGGAATGCTCTACTAATTAAATTTCCATTGGAGCTGATTCACACTGATCTAGATGGGTACCTACAAGAATAAGGAGTCAACAAGGTAAAAGGTATTTCATTTCACTTATAGATGATTACACTAGAATGACCTAGGTTATAATTTTAAGAGATAAATAAAAATCCTTTGATAAGTTTAAAATCTTCAAAGAAAACTTTGATAAAGAAATGGATGTTAAGATTAAATGCTAAAGGTTAGATAGAGGAGGTGAATTTACTTCAAATGAATTTGAAAGGTTTTGTGAAGTTCATGGTATTAGGAGATATCTATCTACTCCTAGAACCCCTCAGTAGAATGGGGTTTTAGAGAGGAAGAAAAGGACTATATAAGAGATGGATAGGACAATGATGAAAGATGTAGATCTACCTGATATGCATTGGAAGGAATCAATTCAAATTTTTGTATATTTTATTAATAGAGTGTAGTAAAGGGTCAATAGCAATAAGACCCTTTATGAGTTGTGGTATGGAAGGCCTTCCACAATTAGATACTTCAAGATTTTTGGCAGAAAATGTTATATCAAAAGAGATGTTGAAGACCTTAGAAATTTTGATTCAAGATTATATGAAGGAATATTTCTTGGCTACTCTACCAAAAGTGAGGCCTAGAAATGTTACAATAAGAGATTGGGAAGGATGATTTAAAGAAAAAAAGTGAAAGAAATTTCAAATCTCACATGAACCTAAGGTTTGTGGGTTTGATATACCTCCTTGGTTTGAAGAAGAAGAAGAATATGAATTATAGAAAGAAGAGAAGGAAATAAAACTAGTGAAGACCCTTAATACTAGAAACATATGTTCAAAAGAATCATTTTATAGATCATATCATTGGAGACAATACTGAAGGTGTGTTGACTAGGAGAAGACTTGAAAGAGAAATTGAATTTGTTTCTACTATCAAAAGTTGATACCAAGAACTTCGTTGATGATATAAAAGATGAAGTTTCATTGAAGGTAATGGAAGAAGAATTGTCCACTAGATAGAAAAGAATTAGACTTGAGAATTGGTTCCTAGACCTGCTAATAAAAATTTGATTGATACTAAGTGGGTCATCCAAAATAAGTTGAATGAAGATGGTGAAGTTGTGAAGAACAAGGATAAATTGATTTCCAAGGGTTATTCATAAGTTGAAGGTAACAATTTCTAGGAGATGTTTGTTTTGGTAGCTAGAATGGAGGCAATAAGGACATTTCTTGATTTTTCTGCTCATAAGAAATTTAGAGTCTATCAGATGGATGTAAAGTCTACCTTCTTGAATGGAGATCTAGAGGAAGAGATATATATTGAGCAAGAAGATAGTTTCGAGTTATCTTAAGATCTAAACATGGTGTGTAGACTCAAGAAAGCTTTGTATGTTTAGTTGGATAAGTACATACATCAACAAGGATTCTAGAAAGGTACTATATATAGTATTTTTTACATTAACGTTTAGGAAGACTAGTTGTTGATTATGGTTGTATATGTTTATGACATCATCTTTGGTGGATATAATGATATATGTAGGATACTTATAGAAGAGACATAGAAAGAGTTTAAGATGTCTATGATTGGTGAGTTTCCTTTCCTCATTGGGCTTCAAATTGTTCAACAAGATGGTGGTATCTATTGAATGCACAAGGTAGCTGAAAGGATAGGAACTGAATCATTTGTACCTTGAAACTTAAAAACTCATACATATTCAGATCTATATTGATTCAATAAACCCTTTAATTTATTATGGCGATTTATCATGGAAATCAAATAACAAAAATTGAAATACCATACACAAGAGAACACCAAATTTACATGGAAAACCTAAGATGGGAGAAACCACAATGAGGATTAGCTCACAATATAAAGTAATATAAACATCAAATACAATAGGGATCACTATTGGAAAGCTTATTGCCTAAAGAAAGAAATTCTCACTATTAGAATATAAACAAAGATAGAGAAGAAATGTTACATAGAGAAAACTATCTCAATGCAATAGAGAATCCACCACAATGTTGAGAACACCTTTGTAGCCTAGTTGAAGAATTGTAGACACTTGCTCACTGCATCTAGTGGTCTAACTCATGAAATATTGCATTGCACTTCTCAAATTCATACTCTATAACTGCAATTCACATCATTCACATCTCTCTTTTCTATCTCATCATTCTTCAACAAGTCAACTCATATTTATACCATATTCAACCTTGCAAAATTTCTCCAAGATTGATTATGGACCTCAATTGTGCAAATTCAAATTAGGTTGGCACCAAAACATTCATGTGATGAAAAGGAATGAAGGTAGACCACAAAAGTCCTTAGCTAGGACCTAAATATATCTTTACATACTGATGAAACAAGGATACTCTCCCATTCAAATCTAATAAAAAAACCACACCAAACATAATGCAAGAAGGCTACAAATAAATATGTGAAGAAATGAAAATGAAAGAGAAATCTGCAACTTTTTATTATATTCAAATATGCAAATTGTTACATCAACATGAAGCTCATGGGCTCCTCTTCAATCCTACATGCAACATCTACAACAAAGATGTCTTTAGTAATCTGGCTTCATTCCAGAAACATCTAGTTATACGAATATTCTGTTCTCCAAGCCCCCTCTCCAAACTGAAAAGGCATGAATAAATAGAGAAGTGTGATGGAGAATACAACCCATAGTTTTATAAAATAGTCAACTGAAACCACCACAAAAACCTATCCTTTTCTACCTATCAATCCTCTATCATTTTTTATAATTTCCTCAAACAGTTATTTCAGTTTTTTCTGCTTTGTTTCCATATTTCCATATCATTTTGAAATTCTTAATTTTGTTATCGTATGAGAAAGTTATTCCCATTTTACTGAGAATAGGTCTCATAGATAGGAACCTAGATAGACAACAACATGCAAAGCTTGTGTCTAACATGCAAATGCATGTAAAAAACATGCAATATTCCTTTGGAATCCCACTTTATGACAAATATGACACCTGCACATGCATGTAAGACCTCTTTTTACCTCCTCCAAAAGTGGGATGCCCAAAGACTTAACCTTTTACAACTTACATTTACTAGGTTACTATGGGTCTTTTCCCACCAAAATTTACATTACATTTTCACACAATGGGAAAATACATTGTTTCAAATGAAATTATTATTTTCTATCACCTAAGCCCTTATTGAAAATGAAAAAAATAAAATAAAAATATTTTTGGTGATGGAAGATTGCTAGTACCCCTAGATGCTCCTGCATTAGACACCCAGGGTAGGAAAAAAATGTGAATGTGTATTCATAAAATGGAGTTGAGTTGTAGTACCACCCTTTCAAATTGCAAAGAATCCTCAACAAACTCCATCACTAAATTTTGTACTTGCAATTGATTCTTCTTTCTACTTCCAACACTTAACTAGAACAAGCAACCTCCTCCTCTAAAATATTTTCTCTACACTCAACCTCTTGAATGTGGAATCATTTCCACCATAAACTAACCACCTCCTTCTAGTGTAATTCACATCCTCCTTTAATATTTTGGCATTCTACCCACCATAGTCCATCCATTTCCACCAATTTTCTCCTACACTTAACTTTGCAACACCAAACAAATCCTTCACCGCATACCAATCTTCTCTAACAAACTCTAACTAATCCATCTCATATGAATTCACTAACTCATCCATTCCAAAATGAAAATAATTATTCTCAAATTCAATGAAATTTGAATTCACCTGTTCATCACCTATTTCATCTTCAACTTTATTTTCTTCTTTCATGCCTTTTGCAAGACATGCAACTATGTCACTTCCTTATGCGATAACTAGTGTTGCAAATTCAATATCAGTAACACAATCAAGATATTCATCCTTTCCATCATCCTCTTCTCCATCCACTTCAAAGTCAGTAACACAAGGAAAATATTCATCTTTTCTATCTTGCAACAAATTTTCATTTAGACAAATCTATTTATCAAACTCCACTTTTACCTTTTGATTCATTGTTGCACCAACTTTATCCATTTATACATTATTATCCTCATCCAAACATACATTAAAATCTGATTTTATCTTGACGAATTTTTTTGTCAAAACATCTTCTTCACCACTACTAAATGCTACTATCTCTATTGTTGCATTGAACAACTTTTCTATCTTTGTGATCTCTTCCTCAAGAAACTCTTTTTCTTCATCAAGTTCCTCATTGAACACTAGATCCTCATACATCATTGCATACTTTGTTTTAACTACAACATCTTTAATTGTTGCAATTTTTAATCTTTCACTTTCAACTGCAAAAATTTCACCTCACTACTCACTGTCATCACTCTCTTCATGTCCTCTAAAGGATTTAACTCTATTGCAACATAAATTTCCTCTTTTTCAATGTCCTCATGTTCTCTCAACTCTTTTGTTTCTACTGCAACCTCTATAATTCCATCCTTCATGTCTTCCAATAAACATCCCTCAGATTTAGGTTCATGTATTTCTTCACATTCATCCTCTTTTTCTTCCTCTATGCCACTTGCATGACACTTTATTACATATTATTTCTTTCCTGCAATCAAAATATTGTTAGAAGGATAATAAAAATTACCTTCAACTCTTCTCTTTTCTCGTTTTCTCCTTTCAACCTCTTTTATTTATTCATCCACTTGTTGCAATTCTACCATCTCAACTTGTATTTATTTTTTCTCTCTCCTTGATACTTTCTTTGATTTTCTCAAGTCTAGGAATCCTCACTGTCATCACTCTCTTCATGTCCTCTAAAGGAATTAACTCTGTTACAACATAAATTTCCCCTTTTTCAATGTCCTCCTATTCTCTCAACTCTTTTGTTGCTACTACAACCTCTATAATTTCATCCTTCATGTCTTCCAATAAACATCCCTTAGATTCAGGTTTATGGATTTATTCACATTCATCCTCTTTTTCTTCCTCTATGCCACTTGCATGACACTTTTTTGCATCTTATTTCTTTCCTACAATCAAAATTTTGTTAGAAGGATAATCAAAATTACCTTCAACTCTTCTCTTTTCTCATATTCTCCTTTCAACCTCTTTTCTTTATTCATCCACATGATGCTACAATTCTATCATCTCAACTCTTATTTCTTCTTGCTCTCTCTCCTTAATTCTTTCTTTGCCTTTCTCAAGTCTAGGAATCCTCAAAATCCATCCAATGACAAAATTCATTTTCTTCTTTCTCTTTTCCATTTTCAATATCTCAACACAAATCTTCAAATCCTCAAGTTTTACGTATGTAAGCTACCTCACATTCAATGATCTATTTAGAAAACCCTCTTTCAATATTTACCAATATTATTGTAAACTATCTCATTCAGAAATATATTTACAACCATGGAAACCTTAGATCCTGAAAGCATATGAAAATTTCTTCTTATAGGTTGCACATCCATCTACAAACAAAATCTACACACTCTCCACACTCAAGTGTTGGTGCAAACTACCTCCAATCAGTGCTTCTTCCTCCACTCTTAGGAACTCCCGCTCTCATACCACTTATATGAGAGGACTCCCCTTACAAATATGAAATAAAAAACATACAAAGAGACTTGTAAGATGCTTTCAACATTGCATTAAATTTCATATTTAAAGAAATAAAATCAGCAACATTCTTATTTTCATAAATCATAAAATGGTTACATCAAACTGAAGCTCATGTGCTCCTCTTCAATACTACATGCAACACCTACAACAAAGATTTATTCAGTAATTTGGCTTCATTCTAGCAACATATGGGTATGATAATATTCACTTCTCCAAGGCCCCTCTCCAAAATGAAAAAGGCATAGATAAATAGAGAAGTGTGATGGAGAAAACATCCCATGGTTTCACAAAATAGTCAACTAAAAACCACCAAGAAAACCCATCACTTTCTTCTTATCAACACTCTATTACTTTTATTAATTTCCTCAAAAAACCATCTAGGTTTTGTGTAATAATTTCTAGCTTTCCATATCATTTTGAAATTTTGCATTTTGTTACCATATGAGAAAGTTATGCCCATTTTACTTAGACTGGGTCTTATAGATATGACCCCAAACATGCAACAACATGTAGAGCTTGTGGCCAACATGCAAATAAATGAAAGAAACATGCAATTTTCCTTTGGAATCCCACTTTATGAAAAAATATGACACCTACACATGCATGTAAGACCTCTTTTGACCTCCTCCAAAAGTGGTATTCCCAAAGACTTAACCTTTTACAAATTACATTTGCTAAGTTACCAGGGGTCTTTTCCTACCAAAATTTACATTACATTTTCACACAATGGGAAAATACATTGTTGCAAATGAAATTATTATTTTCTATCACCTAAGCCCTTATTGAAAATGAACAAAATAAAATAAAAATATTTTTGGTGATGCAAGATTGCTAGTACCCCTAGATGCTCCTACATCACACACCATGCCACACTTCCATAAACAACTTTATCACCTTTACAAGTAGTGTAAATGCCAAGGCCAGTTGTTACCCATGTAACACCATTAAAATTTTAAGTACATGCTTCATATGATCTATCCATAACTCTTGGAAAAAAAATTCACTTGAACACACTCTAGAATATTCCATAGATACCCTAAAATCCAAAAAACTCCTTTGCAACAACTTTCACCTAAAGAATGTATACACCTAGTGCATCTAGACTACTTTTCCATATACTATAACTCAAGAAACATACTTCCTTGGATCCAAACCATGAATAACTTTAATTGAAGAAAGATACTAGCACATCCAAAACTCCTTAAGATCAACAAGACTTGAAACATAACTAGGGATAAATACAGAGCAAAAAAAATTCCTAGACACATTTGCAATACACAACTCACACTCTAGTGCACATAACTTCTTTCGTACTACAATACAATACACCAAATTTTGGATAGAACACCTCTAAACATATTTGATCAACACATCTGAAGTTCATAAGAAAATCTTCAACCTAGAAGAAATGTGGAGCAATATAAGAACACAACCCTACAACCCAAAACACCACTACAACACACTATTTCTTCTTTTTACCAAATTTTCTCGAAAGCACTTGAAAAAAAAAAGAACCGAAGACACATCATCATCAACTATAGTACTTTATCAAAACAAAAAAAAACTCAACCACATATCACAAAAGCTTATCAAAGCAACACTAGAGGTTAACATTGGTGGCTTTACTAATGACAACATAATGTAACTAATCAAAGCATGGATAACATCAATTTCTCACACTCTTGTAACAACCTATCCCAATAATAGACATTAATGATAGCACAAGCCTATTGACATCAATGAAAACACTAATTTCTCATACTTGAAACAATCTCCCCCTTTGTCATTGATGGAAACACATGATGTGAAAAACCATCAAAGACACAACAAATCTGCTCCATACATATTTCCTTTCCTCTTTTCTCCCCCTTTCACAACATACTCATTACACTCTTTCCTCCTTTGATAACTTATCTTTTTCACTTTTCACATGAATTTCTCTCCCACTTTTACATCAATGGAAAAGGAAAATAGGATCGTATAATTTATTCTCCCCTTTTACATTAATCAAACTTATCACAAATTTTTTGTAACAATATTCCTTTACTATTTTGTATACTCCCGCTTAGGAGCACACACCAAACTACATGAAATCATTTACCACTCCTCAAGACAAAAAACACTTTTCTGATTGCAACAACCAACAATTTCGCTACCTACTCTCTCTGAGGTAGCCATTGACATCAATCTAGAACAAAGAATGAATTTTGAGATCCACTAGATTGATTCATTTCCTTATGCATTTAGTTCAAGTAAGAAGTGGCAATAACCACCAACTTCTCCTAGAGATAATCAATAGTATCCTTAGGAAGATCCTTAGTGAATATATCAACAATATAATACTTTGTAGGAACATATTCAAGCTTCACTTCATTCTCCATAACATTCTCTCTGAAGAAGTGATACTAAATTAAGATATGTTTTGTCCTTGAATGCATTACCAAATTCTTTGAAATATTTTGATTACACTTATATTATCATGGAAGATAGAAATAGGCTCATCATACACCACTCTAATATCCTTCAATGTTTACATCATCCATAACACCTGTGTGTAGCAAGATGCAATTGCAATGTACTCAAGATCTACAGTAGATAAAGAAATTGAGTATTGTTTCTTGCTAAACCATGATACCAATCTACATCCAAGAAAGAATGTATCACCACTTGTACTTTTTATGTCATCTACACAACTAGCCCAATTTGCAACTATGTAAGCACTCAAGGTGAAATCAGTATCCTTAGGATACCATAAGCCATAATCTAGAGTTCCCTTCAAGCATCTAAATATCATTTTTATTGCTCCAACATATGACTCTCTAGGAATTTCTTGAAATCTAGCCACAAGACAAACTACATGCATGATATCTTGTCTAGTAGAAATTTGATATAGCATTCCACCAATCATTGATTTGTACTTGCTATGATCAACCTTAGGAGATTCATTATCCTTGCTTAGTTTGAAACCAATAACCATAGGAGTACAAATCAATGAGGATAGGTATAATTTTGTTGAAAAGTAGGCTTTTTCCATTGTTAAAAGCCTAAAGAATTTCTAACACTTGGTTTTTTCCAATAGAATAACTATTCTCATTGCACATCCTAGTGTACATGAGTATATCATAGATGACAAGATAACTAAGAAGAGGGAAAACTAGATCACCAAGATCCTAGAGTATGACATCGACATCAGACCAACCAAGCTAGTCTGAGGAAGAGGCCTATGTGAATATCTTGCATAGGAATCAAGTTTCATAGCTGAAAAGGAGGTTGATCAGATCTACTCAAAACAGTTTGAGTATGACGAGTACTAGGTGGTGGATCAAAGACAATATATGAAAAAGGGGTGGTATTCAACCAACCTTCTGCATCACAAGAGGTGATACTATTGACTACAAGGCACTAGGCATGTATTAATTGAAGGTATCGTATTCAAAAGTAATTATGATTGTTTCCTACTTTGATGCCTGGACAAGCCACAAGTGGAAAGAGTTCTTAATAAATTCCATAGCAATCCAGAAGGTGGAAATTTCTCCACCAAGACTATTTCCTTAAAGATAATGTGAGTGAGATATTATTGGCCCTCTATGTTTTCCAAAGTGTACCATCTAGTGCAAAAGTATACTCAATGCCAATTCTTTGTTGGAAAAACAAAGAATTTTTCCTTCCCTTGAGCCCAATTGTAACTAAGGAACACGTTTCTCAATGGGGTTTGGATTTCATAAGAATGATAAACTCTATTTCCAGTGTAGGCCATAAGTGGATCCTTATAGCAATTGACTACTTCACAAGGTGGATGGAAGTCATCACCCTAAAAAATGCTATAGAGGGTGAGATCATCAATTTTATTGAAGCATTGGTACCCAAAAATGGTTCACCAAAAACCCATCATATTTGACAATGTCTAGGTTTTTGTAGGTTCGGGGATATCATATTTTGCTATCAAATATGGGTTTTACCTTTAAACTTCATCAAACTACTACGCACAAGGAAATTAGCAAAGTCAAACAACAAAAACCTAATTAGGTTAATCAAGTACATTGTGTTAGAGAAAAAAGGGGATTGGCACAAGCACCTACAAGTTGCTTTGTGGGTAGACTAGATTATGCCTATGTAGATCCTAAAGGCCTCTCCTTTTGAACTAGTATATGGAAAAGAGGTTTTTTACTTGTTTCCATAGAAATCCCTACCTTACAACTACTAAAAGCCCTGGAGATTGAAGAAAGTGATAGAATGGAAGTACGGTTGGTGGAACTCCTTAAACTTAAGGAAGGCAAAGAAAAAGATTATGAAGCCATGATCGACTGCCAATAGATAGTAAAATTATGGTTTGATAAAAATACCTCCAACTCAGATTTTAGGGAAGGTAGCTTGGTACTAAAGTATGATGAATGCACTACAAAACTAGGACAACATACAAAATTTGAAGTGCTATGGAAGGGGCCCTTTCATATTAGTATGTGCAAGGAAAATAATGTGTATGAGCTTGAAGATATGGAAGGTAACACACTAGATCTACCGGTAAATGGTATTTATCTAAAATTGTTCCATTAAATATGCAAGTTCCTTAAAAAAATTCATAGTTATGTATCATATATAATTTTTTTTGTAAATATGTTTTAGTTTTGAATAATCTACAAGAATAACACAGATAAAGTAGAAAGTAATGTATTATATTATATTCATCAAAAATTTGCAATGTAATACAAGCTTGAGGCTCAAATTTAAACATGATTCCATCTTGAGTGAACCCAAAAGGAGTCACAAAGCAAAAATAAGCAAAAAGGAGGTAATGTGAAAAAGTAGTAAAGATAAGCCTCCAACCATTGTTAAGTAGTTGAATTGAATCATTGTTGGGTTCTTCTTCTTATTCTTCATCTTTGTTAGGGTGAAAAGGGGGGTGAACACACAACACATGCAAGCTCGACACAATATGGACCATAGGCCTAGTCACTGCGGTTATACACCAAAAACTCAAAGTTCTTTCTCTAGTTGAGCCCCAGAATGTGCTCTACACCATACTCCTATAGTAGGTAGGTGGCCACTAGCTAAGATGATGAATGATTCCTCTCAAGTTCCATGGTGTGGAAGTCGGTAAAGAGGGGAAACTAGGGTATGCCTATCCCATAATCCATGTGCCTATGGATATCCATGGTGCTCAGAATGCTAATGCCAGGGATAGCTACCTACATGAGTTTTCCTAGCCTTTCCATTAGTGTAGAGTCAAACATCTAGTGGCACAATTCAATTATCATGGGCATGGAAATATTTAGGTTGAGCAAGGAGGTGACAAAGTAAGAAAGAATGTTGTAGTTGTTCCCCAACTGGTTCTCATCATCAAAGTAGTTTAGTCCGACTACCCACTTAAACGCAACCAAGCCAAGATGGTCACACCTCTTCACAAGGAGCTTAATTCTATCACTGGTGACCTCTTCCACAAAGAAATATTGTGGCCTCTAGGGTAGAATCCAAATAAGATTTCCTAGGCTAGCCAACATTCTAATAAAGCAGCATATTGTAGCGGAATGGGAGATAGAGAGGAAAGCTTGTTAAACTTAAAAGGCTATTTTTTTGAATGAATATTGCAATAAGGTGGCATGGATATATATAGAAAAGATGTGCTGACAAAATCAACCAATGGGAAGTCTATTTTTGGCCAGAAAAAAATGGGGAAAGTATCAAAGTAGCCAAAGGGTAGGATATGAATCATAAAAAAAATCTAATAGTTCTTAGGAAAAAAATTTGGGTGGTTGGGAGTAATGCTCTCATATGCTAATCATCGACATGTGTCCTTTTCCATCATCAACACTAGACAAATTACTAATGTGGAAAGACATGGTTTAAAGTGGTAAGTTCTAAAAAATTAAATAGGCACATCTTTTCAAATTACCTTGCACTACTTAAGCACGTTTATCATAGGTAAAAGCATGCTTCCCAATGCAATGAGATTATTTGTGAAAGAGGCAGTGGGGAGAATGTACTATTTCCATTCTCACAATGTTTTCAGAATTCTTGAGATAGATCTCAAATCCACACATATTTCCTTGGTGGCAGCATTTAATGGATCAACAGTAACAGTATAGCATTAATTGCATGTATGTGCAAAGGAATTAACCACACCTAAAAGAATTTTTTTTCTAAGTAGTGAAAAAGAAAGTGGTCGTTTCATTGAAGAAACTCTCTGTAACTTCTCGACACAACCATGGAAAAGCCATCAACATCTAGTAGAAAGGTTGGACCCTCATGTCTAAAAGGCTAGGTTACACCAATATCTTTGGAAGGAATTCATTTGCCAATGCTTCCACACTAGAGGAGCGGTCATTTGAATTTTGTAAAAAAGTGCAACTAGATAAACATTTAGGGAGAGAGGTGGTGTAGGATTTCATCAACAATATTTTTGATCCAAAGTTGGCATCCAACTGTAAAAGTCTTAGGCAAGGTGCATTCCAAAGAATAGTGCAACATTAGTTGTCTGAAGGTTTTGCACCTCAGCTCTAGAATTGTGGTCTACCACAGTTCATGTTTTCTGTCATACACCCATTCCTAGAACTTGTGGATGCATGCGCCAAAATATTTGACAAGGAGACAAGAGTCATTGTGGGAAATAAGATCAAAATTACATTTTTTGTTGCAGCCATATATGATATGTTATCTATTCCTATGACTTGGGGTGTTGAACATTTTGGTGAAGAAACAATGGAAACTTTTTGGGAGGAAAGAACCAAGAAAGGAAGCTTTTATGAGGAAGAGACAAAGGAAAGACCAGAGAGATCACTTTTCTTTCCCTATTGTTCATAGAAAGTTCAAGAAAGACATATAGACTATCTTCTCAATGTTGGCCTAGATTTATGGCCTTGATGATGATGAGGACATCCATCCCTTCTAGATGGGCCTAGCTTTTATGGTTAAAAAGGAGAAGAGTTAGAAATATTACGACTTTGTTGATCTAGTGGCCAGAGGAATGCTAGACAAACTAAGGACCTATGATACCGAGTATAAATTTAGGTATTCTTCTTTCTTGGTCCACTTGATTTTGCATCAAAAAATTGATTTGCTAGAGAAAAGTTTGTCCATGTCTAGGTTTGATGTAAAGGGATTCTATCATCCAGTTTTTGTATGGACTCATGTGCTTTTGAAAATGGGGGATTACTACTAGTTTGTAGACTATTTTATGAGGCCAATACTTCAAGACTTGTTGCCACACCCTACGGTTTTTTTTTCTCTTGAGATCTAGCATTGGATGAAGAATTCACTGACCCCATTGGATTATTTCCTAGGAGAGGATTTTACATTTGTTAGATTCCATTATTTTGTTAGAGAGCCTTTCAGACTCCCTAAATTTGTAATAGATAGATTTTTTGCATTGAAGTCATGCTGTAAGGCAACTCTTGCTGATAATGCCTATGGCACCAAAAGGAATAAGACAAGGCTATACCTAATCCCCCTTAACATTTCCAATAGTCAAGTAACACTGACAAGATGGAAGGCAGAGGGTGAAATTAGAAACCTACTAGCAGCCCTAGGTTTGGTCCTTATCTGTGACACATGAGACTGGGTATGTGTAGGATCATCATGGCAAAAACATACCCTTAAGTGGCGAAAAATTCAGAAAAATCAAAGTTAGGAAACTTGACATAAAAAATTGAATAAGTTATCTATATTATTTAAAAAATATGTAAGAATGGAATCTGTAGCAAATTGAATGTAGTTTGTAAACTATGAGGTTTTTTAAAAAATAAATCTATTTGGTGAAAATTTGAAATTTCCATGTAATAGTTGTATACAATTAAAAATCCTCACATCTCAATAGTCTGGTAATTAATTAAATATTTTTAATATTTAATTAAATCCCTCAATTAAATCTACGTATAAATGAATTTAAATAATTTATTTATATTGTTCATTCTTTCATTTTGATTAAATAAATAAGTTTATTTAATCACTTTTCTTATCCATTCCTTAATTAATTAAATAAACATTATGATTTATTTATATTAATTATCATATAATCTTGGCTTGAATATTTTATTCAAAGTTCAGATTAAATATTCGTCTCTTCTAAAATCTTTAAAAATCCATTCACAATTAAATATTCCAACTATTTAATTAAATCTTCTAAAGTCACATCACAATTAAATATTTCAAAATATTTAATTCAATCTTCTAATGTTCATTCACATCAAATATTTCAAAAAAATGTTTTAAATCCTCAAAACTCACATAAAATTAAATAAATTTATTTATTTAATTTGAATTATCTCCAACAACCGTGAAATAACTTCAAAATAGAAAATTAACAAATTTCTTTGTTTCTGAGCAAAGTTGTTCCTATGGGATGAAGACAAACCTCCATTCTTCTCTCCAACCTCCCAACATCTTCCATCTTCCTCTCAATCTCTCCATCTCTCACCATTCAAAGTTACCAAAAAATCTCACAGCCATTGATCCTTGCTAGCCAGGCTCTTGCTTGTGAAAATCTATAAAAGGGACTGTCGATTCTCTAAAAAAAAAGAAGCTTTCATATGAGAAAATTATAGTCAATCACCCTTCTAGCATCCATAGTCTCTAGAATCATAGCATAGCATATTAGCATTCCATATCATGGCCTATCAACCTCATATCATAGTTTCAATAGCATTCATAATCTATAGCCCCTGTGCATAATCTACAGCCCCTGTACATATCTATCTACTAACATATCACTCCACCAACATATAGGATAGAGAAGTATTCTCCCTTTGCATACTCATTATGTAGGTTTTCATTCTAGAAGCTTTGCTTATACAATCTAAGAGCAATAGCTACAAGAAAATCACTAGAGATAGAGGAAAATGGAATGATTCTGTAGAAGCTCTGTTTGATTTCTGTGATTTCATTCTATTTAGCTTTCTTTCGTGTAATGTTGCATTGGTTTTTTTGTTATCTTATTTTGATACTAACATTTTCCACACATTTTTGGCGCCCATTGTGGGGCTCTCTCCCCAATTCTAACATCTTTTCGCATATTTTTCTGACAGGTTACGGCTACAAGAGCGTATTGGCACATTAAACATGCTTCAATGCATATTACACCCAGTATAGCTCTCTTTAACTATGTTTTAGTGCTAATTGTAGGTTCTTCAGTGCCCATTACTAATCTTGTAGCGCTCTTTACTGATCCCACAATGCCCTCTACTTATCCTACAATGCTCTTTACTGATTCCACAATGCTCTTTACTGATCCTGCAACGCCCTTTACTGATCTTGCAATGCTCTTTACTGATCCTACAATGCCCATTATTGATCCTACAGTGCCCTTTACTGATCCTGCAATGCTCTTTACTGATCCTGTAGCACCTATTAATGATCCTACAATGCCCTTTACTATTTTCATAGAGCATTTTTGTTTTAGCGCTCTTGATGTCTGTTTTAGCGCATTTTGTTATCTTAGCATAGAATTTGTAAGTTTGCAACTGTAATTTGTAACTTAAGTAGAATTTGACTGGATCCGATGTGACCGTGGCCAATAAGAGCTTAAAAAAATAGAAAAAATGAATCAATCCTAGGATAGACATGGATTTTAAAATGAATCAATCTAGGATAGTCACCACACAATGATCTTGGAATTAAAATTGAACAATTTGTTTTTGTGAAGCAATATCTTCACTTAGATTAGATCATTGTGATTTGGGTTTTAAAAAGAACATTTGTTTGCTTTGTTTGTGGCAATAGGTCTATGCTCTCCCCTTAACTGGGCGATCAAAATGCCAAACTTTCCTTGTCAATTTTATGAAAATTTACTGTTTTACTTACATCCTTTAGAGAGCTTGCTCTTGTGGGAAAAAGTACTCACCCAAGAGGAACGACTCAAGTGGGTTCAAGTCAAAGCTAGGCTATTCCACCCCACTATAAAATTTAAAGAAAATATGGGGAAACCCTCTTTTTTTGGTAGTGTGCAAGATAACCATCCCCAAAGCCTTTATTCTAAAGGTTGGGAGGTCTCCTGAGGGAGTTTATTATTGGCGCACTGAACGGAAACCATTACTACAAACTTAGTGTAGTATCCAGCCGAAGTCAGTTTCTGAACATCATAATAATCATAGTGTAGGGGAGGGAAGAATTTACCCCCAAGATACTCACCATATAACTGCTAAGGACCATTTTCTTAGGGGATCCAGTATCCAGTTCTGTCACTCTAAGTGCGTGCCTAGAAAAGATAGAAACACGAGCGCCCCTTTTGGGGGTGACACGACTGTGTGAGTCGATGTAGTTCTAAGATGTGGGCTGTTGATTATTATGGTGACCTACCTGAGTACTAAGAGTGAGTCTACTTGAACTATCTATCATGTGTAAAACATGTGAAAATAATTTTTGAAAAACATTTTGATCATACACTTAATTCTTAGTATAGGACTTATAAAACAACTATTCTACAAATTGCTTGATGTGTCTTTGAAACATTGATTCAGTAAATATCATCCAAAAATCACAATTACATTGATTATTCTCATGTTAAGAGATTGGAAATCCACAACCTTTGTTAAGAAATCTATTCTCAAATGAATAAAAAATCCAAAGAAACCACTTAGCTACAAGAAACTATTGAAGAAAAGATGATTCTTTTACCAAAGTCGAAAGGTTTTATTTGAACATAGAATCTTTATCCATCGATATCATGATTGTGTTAGAAGTTTCACTGACGATTATGTTGTAGAACCATAATACTCACAAGATTTCTTTCAAAGAAGAGCCCTTTCTCAAAGGCACAACCATAGTCAACGTAGTCGTTCTTCTTATATACCCCAACCTGCAATTGTATATTCTACTCGTCTAAATAAATTTCTGCAATAGAGAACTCAATCACATTGGGAATTTATCACAAATCCATCTTCTTATGAAACTACGATCAAACTTCATAAAAGTGCAAAATCATTTTTCTTGATCTTTTGTTTAAATTCCTACAAAAAGGATTTTCATCCTTTCAATTAGGGAAAACACAAGCTAAAGATTAGAAATATCTTAATTCATAGAATCTTCATTCTATCCTAACTTTCATATCCATAAAAAATTGCACTATTTCATTCTTTTGATCAAAAGTTAGTAGCATTTGGGGCAAAGCTTATGCCTATTGTCATGATATCTCGAAAGCACATAGAAAAAGATGAAAGAGAAAGTATTGCAAGCAAAATGGGTGATAATACTAAGAAGGAAGAAAATCCATTTCATACTGAAGAGATAACAGAAGAAAAACTTCAAGAAGCATAGTAGGATCCCCGATTCCATACTCTTATAGAAAGGATTTTAGAACGAAACAAAGAAAGATATTTCCTTTCATTGGCTAATCAAGGAGCTAAGTTACCTACTGATTTTGATATAGAAGGGATTAAAGAGAATCTTGAAACTCCTCCTAATGACTTTAGTGCCCTTACTCAATAGATAAAGGAATTACAAGGACAAATAAAGGAAATGCAAGGGGGTGAAACAAAGAAGTACGTTCTAGAAGACATGTCCTTATCCATTTGATAGAAGTCTTCAAATGATCCCTTTTCCAAAAAATTGTGAGATTCCTAAATTTGATAGATACAATGGAAAAACTGACCCCATTGAACATGTGATGGATTTCCGAAATATGAGTCTAGAATTTGCTTATGAAGATACCTACTTAATGCGATTGTTTCCATGAAGTCTAGGTGGACAATCCATGGACTGGCTTTCAAAGATTACTCCCCCCATCAAAACCTTTGAGGAGTTAATAAATCAATTTATATCATAATATGCCTACAACATCCAACACCGGATAACCATGCTTGATCTTTGTAACATGAAAAAAAAGGTAGAGGAATCTTTGACTACATTTTTACAAAGATGGAGAAGATTGTTTGCATGATATTCCTAACCTATTCCTGAAAAGGAAAAGATGGATATCTTCATCAATAGCCTAAATCAAGAATTAAGCTACAGACTTAACCTCCATTGTCCCCCTAACTTTGAAAAATTGATTAAAAATGCAATCACCATTGAAGGGGCCTTGGTCAAAGGAGGAGTGATAAAACTTGATACTCCAAGTTCATCAAACCATAACAACAATGAAAAAACAAGGTTTTGGAACATAAATAAAAATGTTTTCAATGATGGTATATTGGATGCAAACAATCTATGAACAAAACCATCTATCTTCAACCTCTCAAATGCTCCATGAAACAACCAACAAGGGAATACCAAACAACAAGGAAACAACAATCAACAAGAACAAAATTTCAACCAAGACAGCATGGCCAGTGAAAACACCAAGGATAATCATGGTAATTTCAATCACAATATTGGAAATACCCAAACATCAAATCCATCCAGACCTCCATTCTTTTCAAATCGACGAAATTTTACCGCTTTGGGTCAATCTCTTGAGTCTTCTCTCAAGGAGCTTCTCGACAATAGGGTTATCACCTTACCACCACAAAGAGATTATGAGCCACGAGTCAAACCACCTTCATGGAATGACTCATATTATTGTAATTATCATCGATGTAAAGGTCATAGAACAAATAATTGTCCATCTTTGCAAAATCTAGTACAAGATTTAATTAACAATGGCACTATCACAATTGAAGGACATCATATCCAATGACGATCATCAAGCATTCAAAGATCCTTTACCAAATTATCAAAAGGGGAAAACATCATATACCAAAGCAAAGGGCATAAATAATGTTGAAGACAACATAATCCACCACATCTATGTAGATGATCAATAGGTTAATGTTATCAAAATCAAAGAAAAGAAAGAATATCAATAGGTTAATGTGACTACAAGAGGACAAGAAAAATTTGTATTAAAAGGAAGTTCATCTAAGGCAGCTATAACTTCTCCAACTCATTATAATCTAGTTTATCAACTAAGAAAAACATCAGCTCAAATCTCCATCCTTGAACTTCTAAAAATATCCCCCATACACAAGAATATTTTAGAAGAATATCTTGTAAACACAACCATTGACACTGATTTGGATGTAAATAGATTTCAAGCCATGGTGGGACATTTTTCTTCCCCAACTTGTCTTTCATTCTCTGAAAAAGATGATTCCTCCATGACACTTTCGCATAATTCTTCTCTTTATCTTGAAGTCATGATCCATAGACATCAAATCAGACGTGTCTTGATAGATGGAGGAGCTGGTTTAAACATTTATACTTTAAAGCTAATACATGCTTTAGGAATATCAAAAAATTCCATTGATCCATGAAGGAGAATAACTATTAAGGCATATGACGATGAAGAAAGAGCTTCCAAAGGAATAATAATGCTACCTATTAGAGTGGGACCTGTTGTGAAAAATACCTTTTGTTAGGTTCTAGATTGTGATCTTTCCTATAAAATACATTTGGTTCACCCATGGATTCATGATATGCAAGAAGTACCATCAACGTACCATCAATGCCTCAAGTTTTTGTATTATGGATAGGAAATAACTATACAAGTTGACTACAATAGTGCCCAAACTTTTTGAAATCTCTGAACAACTTAAGATGTCTTTGTGTCGCACAATAGGGAAGCTCTTACTACTTCTTCTTCCAATTTATAGGGCCAATTGCAAGAATTGACAAAGAATCTTGACACCAAGGTACATTTAAAAGACAAAGGAGTAGGTGAATATTCACTATGCCTTTCTAGTCTACCTCCTTCTCCGAGGTCACATGGTCAGCCAACTCTATCAAATCAATAGATCACAATAGCCTCTACATCCCAAACTTCTGTGCCAATCACAAAGTTTGATGGAAAATTCATTAAAGCTAACACCATTGCGGAAGAAGCTGAAGATAGAGACATCCTAAGCTAGTTATAGAAAGATGAAGATGAATCTGTCTTGCACATCAAGTTACCTATTGAACAATATGGCAAAGGGTATACCATCATGCAAAGAATGGGCTATGAAGGAAATGGTCCTATAGGAAAAATAAATGAAGGAATCATTGAGCCAATTCAACCTATTTCAATACATCCAAATGATAAAATAGGACTTGGATATGGTAAAGATACAGAAGAGTCAACTTCATAGCGAGCATAGCTAACTCATGAAGGAGAATCAAATTTAGATAAACCCCATGAAGATGTCATTCTACAAAAATTTTATGAATCAATTTTCCAATTGCAGAATAGTTCAAATACTGATTCTAATGAATATGAATGGGACACCATCTATAATGATGAATTTTGGAGAGACAAAGAAGTTCATACCATACACAAATATGCACCCATTCTCATACAAGGAGAAAGCTCAGGAACACAATCACTTGAATTTGAAGCATGATATGATGATGACTCAAGTGAGGATGATTCAGATTCTAATGAGATTAATAATCAACAGGAGAATACCATCATAACCCTTGTCCATCATGAAAATGACAATCATATCATGACTTTGACAGCTGAAGACCTTACTCAACCTAATGATACAATACCTTTAGTTTATCCAGAACTTATTGATTGGGACAACGATGCAGCTATCCATATCCCTATGTTCCATGATTATGAGGATATTGTAAATTTCCTTTGTCCATCTAATCTAGAAAACAAGTGTTCCGTCAAAGAATCTCATACTCAATGTTTTTATAGGGAGGGTGTCAAGTCTCTTAGCCACAAAATAAATGAAATAAAAGATAGATCTATCAGTGAAAACCAAAAAATGGCAGTGGTAGATCACAACATGAGAAAAATAAAGAGTGAATCTGATGGTGAAAACCTTTTTGAGGAGCTGAAGGATGAGAAACTTGACACTCTTCCCACATATTATCAAGAAAGATCTTCTATTTTGATTGAGCCAACAAAATCAATCAACATAGGTACAACAGAGTAGCCAAAACTCTTGCAACTTGTAGCATCATTAATAGTAGAAGAAGTACTGAAATTCACAAAGTTCTTGAAGGAGAATCAAATCAACTTTGCTTGGTCATATGCTGATATGCTAGGGTTAGATCCTAATTTGATAATGCATCATTTATCTATAAACACAGGGGAAAAACCTATGAAGCAAAAACTCAGAAAAATGCATCCACATGTTGCATTATTGGTTAAAGAAGAGTTAAAGAAGCTTTCAGATGTTGGATTCATTCGATCTATTGACTATGAAGAATGGATCTCCAATATCGTACCTGTTTCAAAGCCGGATGGAAGGATTAGAATTTTTATAGATTTTAGAGATTTGAACAAAGCATGTCCCAAAGAGGACTTCCCTTTGCCAAACATAGATATGATTGTTCATTTAACTATTGGCCGTGCAATGTATTCATTAATGGATGGATTTTTAGGATACAACCAGATAAAGATTGCACCAAAGGATCAAGATAAAACAACATTCACATGCCCTTGGGGTACTTATTGTGTGAATGTCATGTCATTTGGGCTTTAAAATGTAGGAGTGACTTATCAAAGAGCAATGACCACCATTTTCCATGACATGATGCACACCTTCATGGAAGACTATGTGGATGACTTATTAGCCAAATCTAACACAAGAGAAGCACATTTAGAAATCTTGTTAAAGATCTTTATCATAATGGAGTTCAATGTTCGACTCAATCCAAAGAAATGTGTCTTTGGCGTTAAATCTAGAAAACTCCTGGGATACATTGTTTCAAAAAAGGGCATAGAGGTTGATCCAAGAAAAGTACAAGCTATAATGGACATGCTGCCACCACCAAATATTAGTCAGCTTTGATCACTACAAGGATGACTACAATCCATCAAGAGGTTTATAGCTCAACTAGCAGACAAAAGCTTACCATTTACACATCTATTGCATAAAAATATCCCATTCAAATGGGAGGAAAAGTGTGAAGCAACATTTAATCAGATCAAACAATATCTCATGAATCCACCGGTTTTAATTCCACCAGTTCTAGGAAAGCTGCTCATACTCTATATTTCAGCAACAAAAGTATCTTTGGGAGCGTTACTAGCACATGAGGATTCTACAGGAAAAGAAAGGGCCATATACTATATCAATAGAACTTTAACAAGTCATGAACTAAACTACACTTTCATTGAAAAAGCTATAAAAGGATAGGTCATCACTATGTAGATCGGAGAGCTATAAAATGATAGGTCATTACAGATCAGTTGGCTGAAGCACCTTTACAAGAAGAAAATCCAATGCAAATTGAATTTCCTGATGCAAACGTCTTCACAACAACAATTAAGAAATCATGGACATTGTACTTTGATGGATCTTACATGCAATATGGCTTGGGGGCAGGAATTCTTTTTGTCACACTTGAAGGACATACCATTCCAAAATCATACTAGTTGATGTTTCCCTGCACAAATAACATAGTTGAATATGAAACATTGCTCATAGGTATGAAGAAAGCATTGGAATGGTAGATTACAAAGCTGCAAGTCTACGGTGATTCACAACTTGTCATTAATCAAATCAATGATGATTATCAGACTAAAGATGATAAGTTGTTACTTTACAAAAAACATGGTGGATGATTTTAAAAAGTATTTTGTGGCAATCAAGTTTTCACAAATATCAAGGATTGATAATAAAGCTACAGATGCAATGGCTACAATTGCTTCCTTGTTACAATTATCAAAAAATAAAAAATAGTACGAATTCTTGGTGGAACAATTGTTTTCTCTCACCTATGATAATCCTAAGACCCAAGTCACATGCCATTTAACCGGTTTTGATTCACCTTTATATGACAAGATTTATACCTACCTACAAAATAACATCTTACCTCCGGACTCATCCTGAAACCAAAAAAGGAATTTCATACACCAATCATCTCAGTATACCTTGATCGCTAATATCCTTTACCAACGTGGTCTTGATGGTACGCTCCTTCGATGTCTTGAACAAGATGAATCTGAAAAAGCCTTACAAGATGTTCAAAGTGGTATTTGTGGAACTCATTCAAGCGGTTTAACCTTAGCCAAGAAACTTATTAGAATGGGATATTATTGGCCTACCATGGAGAGAGAATCTTTTACTTTTGTCAAAAAGTGTTCTAAATGCCAGATCCATGGGAATCTTATTCATGCACTTGCACAAGAACTACAACCTTTCACTCCAACATGGCCTTTTTCTCAGTGGGGACTAGATCTTGTTGGCAAAATTCATCCTTCATCATCAAATGGGCATAAATTCATCATCACGTCTACAAAGTATTTTACAAAATGGATCGAAGCTGTTCCTTTGATGACCGTGACCGGTAAACAAATTTCTTCATTTATCCTGAATTGCATCATTTGTTGATATGGAATTCCTAATTCTATCATCATTGATAATGGGAGGCCTTTCAAGAATCAGGATGTTGACGAACTCTTTGAAATATTTCACATCCAACATAAGTTCTCTACACCTTACTATCTGCAAGGAAATGGTCAAGCAAAAGATTCAAACAAAATAATCTTGAAGATCTTGAAGAAGACCGTAAATGATGTCGGTCGTGATTGGCATGTCCAATTAAATCTAGCTTTGTGGGCATACAGAACCAACATTCGCACACCAATAGGAGCTACCCCATATGCCTTAGTATATGGAGCAGAATCAATATTACCATTAGAGGTAGAAATACCTTCGCTTAGGGTCTCACTCAAGGGATTGATAAATGATGAAGACTACCGAATATCTCATCTACAAGAGCTCGAATTGTTAGATGAGAGACACAAACACACAACTGATCATTTGAAGGGTTATCAAAAAATTATGTCTTGTAGCTACAATCATAGAGTTAAACCATGAATGTTTCAAGTAGGTGATTTAGTCTTGAAATAAAATCCATGCAATTAGCAAGATAGACAAAAGAAAGGAAAATTTGAACCAAATTGGCTGGGCCCATTTGTCATCATTACAGCATATGGTTCTGGAGCGTATCCGTTATCTACATCAGAATGGGACCTGTTTGAAGAACCGATCAACAACATTCATTTGAAGAAGTTCTATACATAAAAATTAGAAAAAGTCCTAAAAAAAATACATAAAAATCTAAAAAAGTCCTAAAAGAAATAAAAACATAAAAATTAGAAAAATTCTTGAAGAAACAAAAAAAAAGTGCAATAAAAACAAGTGGTGAAAACCTGGCAAATAGGCACTACTTGTGATCAAAATGGGCTCCTCTATCTATTATCTTATGTCTTTTATTCACTTTACAACATCATATATCCATATCTATCATATGTACATATCTATCATATCCATATCATGGCCTATAAACCTCATATCATAGTTTCAATAGCATTCATAATCTACAGCTCCTGTACATATCCGTATACCAACATTTCACTCCACCAGCATATAGGATCTAGAGCAGTATTCTCCCTTTGCATACTCGTTCTATAGGTTGTCATTCTGGAAGCTTTGCTTATACAATATGAGAGCAATAGCTTCAAACAAATCAATGGAGATAGAGGACAATGGAACAATTCTAAAGAAGCTCTATTTGATTTTTGTGATTTCATTCTATTTAGCTTTCTCTATCCGCTTGTACAAGCTGTGGAATCAATCTTCATGTCTTTGGGAATTTCTCCCGTAACTATAAGACACCCAATCTCTCCTGTTGAATAGGAAGAATCGTCAAGTCAAAGCAACATTAATATCACTTCATCATGCCAAATCAATCAAATCTGAATATCAACTTATTTGTTTTTCATCATTATGGAAAGCACATTTATCAAAATCTAGTTTGTTTTTAACAACTTTAGAAGAAAACTTATCAACAAACAATTTTTTTTTCATCATCATGAAAAGCACATTTATCAAAATCCTATTTGTTTTTAACAACCTTAGAAGCAAACTTATCAACAACTAATTATTTTTCATTAACTTGAAAACAAATTTATCAGCTATTATTTGTTTTCCAACATCCTTGGGAAAAAATTTATAACACAAAAATCATCAAATTAGGGCAACGTAATACCCAAACAATCAATACAAAGTTACACATTGTAAACTTGGTAATGGGCGCTGCAGAAATCATCATGGGCACTAAGAAATCAAGGGTGCTACAAAAATTCTGATGGGTGCTGCAAAAATTATCATGGATGCTAAGAAATCAAGGGTACCATAAAAACATTAATAGGCACTAAAGAATGATGTGCGCTATGAAAATTATCAAGGGCACTACAGAAAAGTTAAAAAGTGCTAAAACACACCCTTTTCACATCAAAACATGGATAAACATGCCCTAAATGGAAAATTTTGAAATACTAAAAGTTTAATGGGGTACATACCGCGGGTCCATAGTGTTTTGGCAACTCATGTCATTGAATGTGCTTGAAACAGTGCTAGTGGGTAGGAAGTGCCATCTTTTCTCACTCTAGAGCTCAAAAAATTACAATTTTTACTAGGTTAAAATGGGAAAATGACATTTTTAACCTATTTAAAGGCAAAATTGGGTCATTTTATCACATTTTATCATTCTAGGGGCAATTTAGGTCATCAATTTTTCATTTCACATCTTTCCACATCAATTTCTTCAAATCATAAATTTTTGAATGATGAATCGACATCTTAAAAATCATAAAAAAAAAAATTCCAACAAATCTAAAAATTCAAAAAACCTCACAAAAATAAAAATCTTATCGATTCATCATCTGAGGGGCATATACCTATCAACATTCGACAATTAGCATTTGGGGAAAATTTTAAAATTCTTTGAAGCAATGCATAAAACACATCACCTCAAAGAGGGGTAAAATGTATACACTTAAAAATCGTCACATCTCAATAGTCTGGTAATGAATTAAATATTTTTAATATTTAATTAAATCTCTCAATTCAATCTACGTATAAATGAATTTAAATAATTTATTTATATTGTTCATTCTTTCATTTTGATTAAATAAATAAGTTTATTTAATCACTTTTCTTATCTATTCCTTAATTAATTAAATAAACATTATGATTTATTTATATTAATTATCATATAATCTTGGATTGAATATTTTATTCAAAAAAAGATTAAATATTCTTCTCTTCTAAAAATCTTTTAAAATCCATTCACAAGTAAATATTCCAAATATTTAATTAAATCTTCTAAAGTCACATTGCAATTAAATATTTCAAAATATTTAATTCAATCTTCTAATGTTCATTCACATCAAATATTTCAAAAAAATGTTTTAAATCCTCAAAACTCACATAAAATTAAATTTATTTAATTTGAATTATCTCCAACAACCGTGAAATAACTTCAAAATAGAAAACTAACAAATTTCTCTATTTCTGAGCAAAGTTGTTCCTGTGGGTTGAAGAAAAACCTCCATTCTTCTCTCCAACCTCCCAACATCTTCCATATTCCTCTCAACCTATCCATCTCTCACCATTCAAAGTTACTAGACAATCTCACAACCATTGATCTTTGCCAGCCAGGCTCTTGCCTGTGAAAATCTATAAAAGGGACTGTCGGTTCTCTTAAAAAAAAAAAGAAGCTTTCATATGGGAAAATTATAGTCAATCATCCTTCTAGCATCCATAGTCTCTAGAATCATAGCATAGCATAGCTTAACATATTAGCATTCCATATCATGGCCTATCAACCTCATATCATAGTTTCAATAGCATTCATAATCTACAACCCTTGTGCATAATCTATAGCCCCTGTACATATCCGTATACCAACATTTCACTCCACCAACATATAGGACAGAAAAGTATTCTCCCTTTGCATACTCATTCTGTAGGTTGTCATTCTAGAAGCTTTGCTTATACAGTCCGAGAGTAATAGCTTCAAGCAAATCATCAGAGATAGAGGTCAATGGAACGATTTTGAAGAAGCTTTGTTTGATTTCTGTGATTTCATTCTATTTAGCTTTCTTTAGTTTAATGTTGCATTGGTGTGTTTTTGTTATCTTATTTTGATACTAACATTTTCCACACACAGTAGTACTTAAATTTCAGGGAAAAAATAAGAAGTAGGTGTTTGTCTAACCACCCTAACCATAATAAAATGATAATATTTTTTTATAAGATAGGTATGTGCACGATCAGCATGGAAAAATTAGGCCCTTAAGTGCCAAAAAATTCAGAAACATCAGAGTTAGGTAACTTGACATAAAAATTTGAATAAGTTATATATTATTTCAAAAATATGTAAGAATAGAATCTATAAAAAATTGAATGTAGTTTCTAAACTACTAGGTTTATTTTAAAAAAGAAAAATCTATTTAGTGAAAATTTGAAATTTCAATGCAGTAGTACTTAAATCTCAGGGAAAAAATAAGTAGATGTTTTTCTGACCGCCCTAACTACAATAAAATGATAATATTTTAGATATAAGTTGAGGACTCATGTCCAAATGTGATGCTTATTTTTTTGTAATTTTTTTCTAAGTAAATAATTAATTATGATTTTTTTATTACAAATTTTAAAAAATATAAAAAACTCGTGTGTCTAACCACCTTAACTTGGTCAAAACTTCATTAAATTTAATTTTCTTTTTTTAATCCTATAGTATGTGAAGGATATAATGCGACACATGTTTCATATTCAAATAGAAAATGAATAATAATTATTTATTAAATTCAAAATATATCATAATTTATATTGGTGGAAAGTTGAGAATCTCCTTTAAAAACATTTTTCATTTTCATCAATTTTGGGTAAAAAAAACTTGTTAGCCACATACCCTACACATACCCATCATATCACCACTTTTTTTCCCATCACGATCCTGCTCATACCTAGATTTTAGATATAAGTAGAGGGCTCATGTCTGGATGTTATGGATTTTTTTTTTTAATTTTATTCTAGGTAAATAATTAATTATAATTTTTTTATTACAACTTTAAGAAGATAAAAACTTGTATGTCTGACTACCTTAACTTGTTCAAAACTTCATGAAATTCATTTTTTTTAATCCTATAGTATGAGAAGCATAGAGTGTGATGCATATTTCGAATTCAAAAAATGTGATACCATTTGAAAGCTATAGATTTTTTTCAATCAACCTATTAATTAGGAATTTAGTCGTAATTCAAATAGAAAATGAATAAAAATTATTTATTAAATTCAAAGTAAATAATATTTTATATTGGTGGAAAGCTAAGAATCTCCTTTACAAACCCTTTTCATTTCATTAATTTTGGGTAAAAAAAATGTTGTCAACCACATACCCTACACATACCCATCATACTGCCACTTTTTGGCCCATCATGATCCTGAATATACTTGACTACAATCCAAAAAAGTAGTTTGCTTTGAAACATAAGAGTCAGGATTATTTTGAGTTGAGTAGGAATCCTACTTAGGAAAGTCTAGAAGTATACATTGACTTGGCCCACATACCAATCAAACAAACAAAATGGTTGAATTTCTATGTAGTGTAGGCAGAGTGTCAAAGGAACCTCCTAATGGGTAAATCCCTCAACACAATTGAAATGAAAGAGGTGGTCATAAAGGAAGAAGGTAGAATTTTGTAGGTTTTGACAAGAGATGAGATGCCACAATTCCTTGTTTGGAGAGTTTCAGCCACATGATGAAAGGTTCAAAGAGATCTATGACCAAGAGGCCGATATCAACAATAGCAATCTAGAGACAAGTCATCAGATTAAAGAGGAGCAACTTCCTCATCGTGCTTCTTTCCCTTAGGAATCTGACAAGAGGCAAGGGTCAAGGCAAAGGGACTCACAAGTCACGTCCTCCACTAGAGCTTGAAACAAAGGAAAAAGAACCCAATGGTCCTCAAGAAGGTTTGTTGTGGTTATCGAAGGCCACTTTTCAGAAGGATCAACTACTAAAGGATTGAAATGTACTAGTTCCAACCATGCAAAGAAAAGACGAGTCTAAGATTTGGGTAGACTTGGTGCATCATCTAGAGGAGAAGAAGAAGTGGAGTTTTTTCAGTGAAGTGTTTCAACCATCATGGCCTAGGTAAGTTTTACTCCTCTTCTTTTTGCTTTTGCATCTCTAGTTACTCCTTTTCCCCCATCTATAGCAAAGAATCCTCCATTTGCAAACCCTAATCTTTTGGTCCTTAATGAACCCCTGACCATTTTTACCAATGAAACCTGTGAAGTAACCCCACACACCAAATAAGTAGCATCTACTTCAGCTACTATTGATTCTTTGATCACCCTATCTAGGTACCCCATTGAAAAAGCTAAATCATCCATGTTTCCCATCACTCTAAGTCCATCCACTTTTGGGAAAAATATCTCCTTCCACCCATTTCTTTTTTCACTCCAACTTTTTTTCCCCCTACCAAATCGCAATTTGGCATCCCACCATTTTCCATGATAACACTCCCATTTGCCTCCCTGCATGCTCATACATCTGAGGTCTCTCCTTCTATCACCCTTTTTGGTCTCCCTCTAGATGCTTCCATTTCCGCACAAAGCATTGACACCCCACAAAGTCTCTAAGAGCATTTCAATGTGACCAAGTGTGCCCAACAAGCTAGAAAGCAAAAACAATTGTTAAAGAATGCCATGCTACTGACTACTAAGAAGATTGAAGATTGCTTCAATGAAGAGCCAAATTCTCTATTGATCACTACCATGAAGCTACTCGTGTCCAAGCTTGAGGGACAAATGAAAATGGGGGATTATGACATCAAAGCTATGAGTATGGATTTGAACAAAACTCACCTGCACAAAAAGGTGGTCCTAGATAAGACCATTGAGAAGGTGCTATATGTAGATTACGAGAGGTTGGATAGGAAATTGAAGAAGTGGGAGGAAAAGTTGATGAATGTAAAGGAAACAGTGAGTAGGTTACAGAAAAAGATTAATGCTAGGGATGTTGAGATGGCTCGCATAAGGAAAATAAAAAATCAACAAGGAGAAGTAGATAAGTTGCTCAAGGAGGCCCAAGCTGAACAAGTTCAGTTGTATGCTAAAGTTGAAAAGTTGAGAGTTAAGCTTCCTATTAAATTCCAAACAAACATAGAGTACTAATGTACTAAGGAAAAAATAAAGAGAGATTCAAATCACATCCAATCTCAAGCTTCCAACAATCTATAAAAGGCCCAGGTGGAAGTAGAGAAGTCAAGACAAGAGAAAAAATAGATTGTGTCTGCTTTGCAAGCTCATGACTAAGAGATCATATGATTGAGCTCCAAACTAGAAAATTCCCTCCAAGAGAAGAATCAAATGTTGGAGAATGTAAGAGTGAAAGAGGATCAGTTCCATCTAGAGTCAACAGCTACACAAGGGTCTCAAACACTCTTGGTATTGAAGAAGTTGATATCTACACACTAGGAACAAATCATAGTTGTAGTCACTATACTCAAAATAACCCTACAAATTTTAAAGGATGCTTAGGAATTAAATGGAAAGGTTGTCCCACTGGTCATTTAAGGGATGCTCAAGAATTAAATGGAAAGGTTGGCCCACTAGTCGACCAAATTCTACAAGTATATGCTCTCTGGGTAGCATAATCACAAAAACTAATTTCTAGATTGTTTATGGCCATTGATGAGGCTCTAAGAAGTGTTGGAATTCTAGATCGAAGGGTTGCATCCAGTAAAGAAAAAAAAATCATCAATTGCCACAAGGTCATAACAAGAAGCAAGGAATGCCAGGCAGTGTTGAACAAGAGGGTTGATGAAATCTAGAAGGATTTTAGTGTCCTGCATAGCTTGGGGTTTCCTCCCCTTTTTCACATGATGGAGATGTGCTATCAATTGAGAAAATCATGGATGCAGTCATACAAAAGTTCTAGACTTCTATAGATGTCCTAGGTTCAAGCGCGATGCCTACCATTCATGATGTCAAGCATGAGAAATTTCCACTTTCTCATCTTTATTATCACCTTGGGGTTGTTTCAACAAGATGGGGATTTGTTTTCTTCAAATAATTCTTTGAGCTAGACCAAGCATATAAGGTCATTTGTAATCTCATCCAACCAATTGATGTGGATTGGGAGGTGTAGCATTCTACTTTCCTAAAACTCTAAGAATTTCTAGAGCTCTATGTTTGTTCCTTCACAAGCAAAGGCCCCCCTGTGAGTCGCTAGAACTATGAAGAATTGTTTCCTTAATCCTTTTTTATTTTTGGATTTATATTTTTTTAGCTTCGAATGTGTCCACACTCAAAGAAAAAGTTGTTTAGAAAGGCGTGCAATGCACCATGGGGTGGCTATGCAACTTTTTGATTATCATCTTCCTTTCGGGAGAGAGCCAAGACACATGTCAACTTAGTGGAGATTTTCTCAAAAATGATTTTCAAAAATCTAAGACTCCCCACCCACTCAACACATCATCTCTTTTTTGTGGGAAATTTGCACTTTTAAGAAGCAATCTCTTTTGGAGTGTGTTTGAGCATGATGGGTCTTTTTGTTTTCAAGATGGAAAATTTGAGTTGGCGTTGTCGAGCTACTTGATTGGTCAACTAGACTTTTTCTAGGCTATTTTCTAGGATGTGATTGTTTTTAGATAACAATCTTTTCTAAACATCTAAAGGGAATTAATGTGGTATTTGGGAATTAATGAGAAAATATTGATGTGACCTAATTAAAGATCTACAATCAAATCATGAGCTATCAAGTGCCAACATCTAGTAGTATTTACTTTTGGAATGTGGTGGTTAGTTACTTCTCTTTTTCAGCTATAAATGGGAGGTGGTGACATAAGAAAAGAGATCTACTTTTCTTTTTCTCAAGAAAAAGTTCTTTAAGTTTTCTTTAGACAGAAGTATTTCCAAAAGTAGAAATGAGTAGAACACTGCTTTTCTCTAGCATGCTATATTATTTTAGCTAAAACTATTATTAGATTGGCATCTGACCTTTCTTTTTAAAGTCCATTTGATATTTAAGCATGAACTCTTTGGAAGAAATCTTTGATATTATTCATATTATGGTCTTTATCAAGTTCCTACTTTATGCTTTCATTCATAATGAAACACTGTGTTAAGTTGAATTCAAGTAGTTTAAGTAGTTGATTTCCATGTTGTAGGATTATATGGTATGATAATAACTTGTGGAAATTAGATTATGTTTTTTGAACTTCTCTATTGTCCTAAAGGGTTGTTTTTTCATATTATGCTATAAAAAGAGAGAGTTTATGCAATTGTCAATGGTTTTTTGTTAACCTTGGGAATCTTTATGCTTGATCAAAACTCAATGAAAACTTCTCACAAGGAGATTTGAAAGACTACATTGTGCTTTTATCTAGCCTTTGTTGTTTGTTCTCTTTGGGAAACAATTAAGGGTTGTGGCGTTTTGTGTCTAATAGATCATTCATAGGAAAGATTGGGCTTGAAATGTTGTAAAACCTTTGGCGTATCACCATTTTTATGTTTTATATTTACATTTCCTTCTACCTTTTTCTCCAAACTCAAAGAAGAGTTAACTTTCTATAAAAATCCTAGGGGTATCCAATGAGGTGCAAATCGGTTCCCCACTCGCTAAATTTCCTATAAGACTATCAGAGAGGCGCAAGTTTTAATTATCAACATTAAGTTTTTGGAATTTTGTTGCAAATTTTGAGCCATGCAATGTAATGGTTCATCAGTTATTGTCATTTGAGTTTCTTGCATGGATCATTATTTGAATCTGGATATGATTGACTTGATTGTAGGTATGTCCAGGATCATGATAGGCCAAAAAGTGGCAATATTATGGGTATTTGTATGGTATGTGGCTGATGACTTTTTTTTAACCCAAAATTGATGAAATGAAAAGGGTTTTTAGAGGAGATTCTCAAATTTCCACCAATATAAATTATGCTTTAATTTGAATTTAATAAATTATTATTATTTATTTTCTATTAGAATTACAACTAAAGTTCTGATTGATAGGCTGATTGAAAAAATATCTATAACTTTCAAACGGTACAACATTTTTTGAATGTAAAACATGCATCTCATTCTATGCTTTACTTACTATAGGATTAAAAAAAGAAAAATTAAATTTCATGAAGTTTTGACCAAGTTAACGTGGTCAGACATACAAGTTTTTATATTTTTTAAAAGTTGTAATGAAAAATTCATAATTAATTATTTACTTGGAAAAAAATTACAAAAAAATATGGATCACATTCGGACATGATTCCTCTACTTATATATAAAATATTATTAAAAAAATTATCATTTTATTATGGTTAGGGTGGTCAGACAAACACCTACTTATTTTTTCCTTGAAATTTAAGTACTACTACATTGAAATTTCAATTTTTCACAAAATAGATTTTATTTATTTTAAATAAACCTAGTAGTTTATAAACTACATTCAATTTTCTACAGATTCTATTCTTACATATTTTTGAAATAATATAGATAAATTATTCAAATTTTTATGTCAAGTTGCCTTACATTGATTTTTTTGAATTTTTTGCCACTTAAGGGCCTGTTTTTTCTATGATGATCCTGCACATACCCTTGTATTGTATCAAAGTGAAATTTAATTATGAACTCCATTGGTTTGAGCTCAAGTTTACATTTTAACATTTAATCACATTGTATAAGATGGAGATTAATCCTTTCATGATTGCAACTCACCATGCTTTTCAACTATAGGAGAAAACAAAGAAAGTGTATTTTTAGTCAAAATGGGATCAAAACAAGGTCACAGTGGAAAGGAAAGAATTAGGATAAGAGCCCACTGATTACACATCGCAGTGCAAGTTTAATGGCTTTGGGATTTTACATGGAGCCATTCCAGAGAAGGTTTTTTCCAAGCGGAAGGTTACAAAAATTTTAAAGGGTTGGTGCAAAGAAAAGAAATAATAATGTTGTACATTACATGATTCTCCACCTGGCTCAAGTAAACGGAGGAAGGATTTGATGAAAAAATACACAAAGAGAAACTTTCAGGGAAATCCATTATGTGAGGAAATCCTTGAAGGAATTGGCACCTGGGTAATCTGTCGAAGCCTAGATTCTGCAGGATTGTCAAATCTTTGAAATATTGAAATCCCCACAAGTGTGAAGTATACATGGAATTATGGCTTTTTATCTAAGGAAGTCATAGTGAAAGCATTATAAGTCATGGAATTCATCAAAGAATTCACCATTTTTGGCATATGGAGTTCATAAGTTAACAAATAGTGAGCAAAGTAAAGGTTCATGATGGCTTTGGTGCAATGAAATTCACAACAACTTGCAAAGGACAATTTCATTTGGCTTGAGCCATATTCTAATAAGAATATTGGGTGAATGTATAATGCACCTTAAGCAATTAAAAGTGATAACAAATCATCATCCTTGTAGTGGAGATCATCGTCATTGTAGTGGAAATCCTTTTACAAATTTTTTGACGCATGAGATCTATTATTGAATATAACCTATGAAAGCATATTATGGTGTGTAGGGGGGATTAAGGTTGCTAAGTAAAGGGATATCTAGATGTGGACTGCATCCACAAGTATAGAACATTAAAATACAACCTTATACCATAGGAAAAGAGCATACAAGGAAGCTAATGATGAAAAATGAATAGAGGTGATGAAATTTCAAATTTGCAAATGACAATACAATTCACGAGAGTTTGGATTCGAGAAAATCTACAGTCGGTGGATTTTAGCACATGTATTTTATTTAAGGTAAATCCATTGGTGTTGGAATTCTATGAGTAGTGGAATTCCACAAGGTGAAAAAATCCAAGAGGACCAATAAAATGAGAGAAAGTGAAGGTGTTGGAGTTTCAGGAAAATCTGCAAGTCATGGATTTTCCTAAAAGAATGCAATATTGGGTAATCCATTCGTGCCTGGATTGTATGAGGAGTTTGAAACTCAGAGAATTCCTCATGCTAAGGATTCCATGAGACAGAAAAATCCATGAGAGATTCATTTTAGTGGATGGAAATCATGGAGGATGAGTCACAACCGTTTTGAGTCAATAATATTTGACATAGTTTCTGTTAGGAAAGTGTATGTGTAGGATCATGATGGGCCAAAAAGTGGCAATATGATGGGTATGTGGTTGATGACCTTCTTTTACCCAAAATTGATGAAACAAAAAGGGTTTTTAAAGGAGATTCTTAGGTTTCCACCAATATAAATTATGCTTTACTTTGAATTTAATAAGTAATTATTATTCATTTTCTATTCAAATTACAACTAAAGTCCTAATTGATAGGTTGATTTAAAAACATCTATAGCTTCCAAACGGTATCACATTTTTTGAATCCAAAGCATGTCTCACATTCTATGCTTCACATACTATATGATTAAATAAGGAAAAATTGAATTTCATGAAGTTTTGACCAAGTTAAGGTGGTCAGACATATGAGTTTTTAATATTTTTTAAAATTTGTAATAAAAAATTCACAATTAATTATTAACTTGGAAACAAATTACAAAAAATTATGCATCACATCAATACATGAGTCCTCTACTTATATCTAAAATATTATAAAAAAATATCATCATTTTATTGTGGTTAGGGTGGTCAGATAGACACCTACTTCTTCTTTTTTCCCTAAAATTTAAGTACCATTGCATTGAAATTTCAAATTTTCACGAAATAGATTTTTTTTTTTAAACAAACTTGGTAGTTTAGAAACTAAATTCAATTTTCTATAGATTATATTTTTACATATTTTTGAAATAATAGAGATAACTTATTCAAATTTTTATGTCAAGTTTCCTAACTCTAATTTTTCTGAATTTTTTGCCACTTAAGGGCCTATTTTTTCTATGATGATCCTGCACATACCCAAAATAGAACATGTCTCAACCTTTGATTTTTCCTCAAATTGAATTTTTCTAAATATTAAATGTTGTTGATTTTCTCACTCTATCTTTGTGAGTTACAACTTGTAGTTTCTATTATGATGAGGAGTCAAGTTAGAAAGTTGATTTTTACAGGTGGAGTTGTGCATAAAAGTTTTTTCTATTTCCATGTTGATTTTACATGGAAAGTGAGTTTTAAAAAAGCAGTTATTTTGGAAAGTGTAGATTTTATAGTGGTGACAATTGGAAACTTGTCATTGTGTGCCTACAATGTTTTTTGGAACTTTCCATGTTGCACATTCAACCTTGCGCAATTGTTTTAGAATTTTTTTATTTTATGCATTGTAAAAGCTCTATATACTGAGTACTTCTGTATTTTGGAGAAGTATGATGATGAAGATGAAGTGTTGAGTTTGCAAGTACTGTTGTACTATCGAATTTCTACCAAAATTCTTCCAAACTTGTTCACTAGTTATACTCCTATAAAAGACTTTCTCTACAAGTGTATGTTATCTTGTTGTTGAATTTGTAATACATTGAGTAGGATTTGGAGTGGGTTTTTTTTTCCAAAAGGGTTTTCCCAACATATATCTAGTGTTTATATTATGAATGTGTTGCTGGAATTTTATGTAACTGTTTGGTCAAGTTTTAAAATTTTGCATAATTCCTTCTCAAGATTGGAGTAGGAAATTGTTTCCATTACTTTGATTTCCTTACAAGTGGTATCAAAGCTTGATCACCTTTTGTTTCAGCTATAGATTATTGGGTTTTTTGTGCTAATTGAGGTTTGAGTGGGAGCTTGTGCAGAAGATTTTTTGTGATCTTCTTGCAGATATCTTTTGTAAATGGAAAGTGCTTCTAGGAGGATTGAGGTAGAGAAGTTTTCTGGTATGAACTTTGAAATGTGGAAGTTGAAGATTGAAGATCTTTTGATTAATCAAGATCTATGGGATGTAGTGGATGAAAATTTCTAGTGACCTACAAATCTAGCTTTGGCTGAAAAATATGATGTAATGGATAGAAAATCTAAAGGTCTCATTAGACTATGATTTGCAAATTCAATCTTGATAAACGTCCATGAAGAACCCACTTTGACGACTCTTTGGAAGAATTTGGGTGAGATATACCAAGTTAAATATCTAGTAAATAATATTTTCTTGAGGAAGTTGTATTCCTTGAGAATGGAAGAAGGTGGACGAATTTTTTAGCATCTAGAAACATTTAATATGTTGGTGACTTAGTTGACCTTTGTTGGGGTTAAGATGGATGAAGAAGAAAGGTGCCAAAAAATTTTTTTGTTCATTATTAGACTCATGGGATAGTTTAGTCATGGCCATTGGGAGCACTTTTGTCATCTTGAAGATGGAGGATGTTGTTGGTTCTCTACTCTCTGAAGAGATGAGAAGAAAGGTCTCTCTGAACACCAAAGAGGCTTTGAGTGTTCGAGGAAGATAAAAATAACGAGGCGAAGATGAGAAAAAACATGGTTGTTCCAATTCTAGAAACAAGGGGAGATCAAAATCTTTTGGTAAGTCCAAGGCAATATGCTAGAACTATGGCAAACCTAGACACTTCCAAAAGGACTATAAAGAAGAGAAGATAAAGAACAAGAAGCAAGATTCTAATTTTGAGTTTGAAAAGGAAGATGGATATGCCTTAATTACAACCTTGGCCACTTGTATAGGTGATAATGTATGGTTGATAGACTTAGGCATATCTTTCCACATGACTCTTACTAGAAACTGGTTTAGTAAGTATGGAAACTATGATGGTGGTAAGGTGTATTTGGGTGATGATTCTTTCCTAGATATTGTTGGCCATGGTATTATTAATGTAAAAAAATTTGACGGTAGAGTTAGAATATTTGATGTTGTCTTGCATATTCCAGGACTAGCAAGAAATTTATTATTTGTTAGCAAGCTAATAGATGCAAGTATGCATATACAGTTTTCTGAAGAAAGTGTGAAAATGGTGAGAGGTGCTATGGTGATAGTGACAAGAATTAGATTGGGTACATTCTATCAGCTTGATGCATGCATAGTTTAATGCAATAACACTTCTGATAAGATTAAGCCTGAAACTACTTTGCTAGAAAAAAAGATGGTTTCCTCCTTTATAGATGGTCATGCCTTCTAGGTACCTAAGGGTTCTCTATCTACTAAATCAAAGTTTCCTACAAGGAAGAACATGTTATGGCACCAAAGGCTTGGCCAAATTAGGGAGAAGGGTTTAAAATCCTTGAAAAATAAGAACCTCATTGAGGGGTTGAATGATTGCAATCTAGAGTTTGATTTCTATGAGCATTGTATTTATGGCAAACAAAACCACATTCATTTTTACTCATCTTCTTATGAGTATTCATGTATCTTGGATCTAATTCATTATGATGTATTTGGTCCTATTGATGTTGCTTCTATTGGAAAATCAGTTTATTATGTTACTTTCATTAATGATTTTAGTAGGACATGGGTATATTTTTTTAAAGAGTAAATATGAAGTTTTCAATCATTTTAAGGAGTTCAAGGCTATGATGGAAACTCAGATTGGAAAGAAAATTAAATGTTTGAGGACTTACAATGGTGGTGAGTACTGTTCTGAAATTTTTTATAGATTCTATAACGATTGTAGGATTAAAAGACATAAGACAACTTTGTACTCTCTGCAGTACAATGGAGTTGGAGAAAGAATGAATAGTACGTTGATGGAGAAGGCTATGAGCATGTTGAGCGGAGCTAGTGTAGAACAAAATTTTTGGGCTGAAGTTGTTTCCATTTCTTGTTATTTGATAAATAGATCTCCTACATTAGCGCTTGTTGATAAAACACCATTGGAGGCATGGTCAAGGAAAAATCCTTCACTGAGACATTTGAGAGTTTTTGGTTGAGGCATATGCACATGTGCCTAAGGAGAAGAGAAAAAAATTGGATTCTAAGGCTATCAAATGTATCTTCATTGGATACAACTATGGTGTGAAAGGATACAAACTTTGGGACCCTATTGTACAAAAGGTAATTTATTCTAGAAGTGTTATTTTTAGAGAGATTAAAACTTCTTTTATTAATTTTCAACCAAAACAGCATAAAGAAATTGAATAGAAAAAGGATGTGGTTCAAATTCCTTCTATGCCTGAGGAAGTTGAATTGATACCCAAAATAGACAAGAAGTTGAGGAGAGCTCGTCAAGCTCTAAATCTTCAAAAGAGGGGGGAGTGGAAGAACCTCCACCTCAACTTGTTTGATGGTCTACAAGGCAGAGGCAACCACCTCAAAGGTATGGTTATTCACCTAATGATTGGAAGTGCATATTTTCTTTGAATACTAACATTTATGAACCAAGATCTATGTAAGAGGCTTTGGGTACAAATGATGTAGAGTCTTGGAAAATAGCCATGGATGAAGAGATGGTAGCTCTTAAAAGGAATAAGAAATGGCACCTTGTACCATTTCCTAAAGGTCAGAAACCTATTGGATGCAAATGCATGTTTAGGAAAAAGATTGGTTCAGATGGAAATGTTGAAAAGTATAAGGCATGGTTGGTTGCGAAGTGATACTCTCAGGTTGAGGCCATTGATTATGGTGAGATTTTTTCTCCTATTCCTAAAATGACATCCATTTGGTTTTTATTATCTATTGTAGCAACTTATGAACTAGAAGAGGAACAAATGGATGTGAAAACTACATTCCTTCATTGTGATTCAAAGGAAGAGATTTATATGACACAGCCAGAGCACTACGTGGTAAAAGGTAAAAGAAAGGTGGCTTGCAAGTTAAAGAAATCTCTGTATGGCCTTAAACAAAGTCCTAGGATGTGGTACCAGAAGTTTGATATATATGTGTTGAGTTTGGGATTTGTGTGGTCTAAATCTGATCACTATGTATATTTTAAATCCAATGGTGATTATTTCTTGGTAATTGCTATATATGTTGATGACATATTGTTTGTTGGGAAAGGCAAAGGTTTGATTGTAGAATTGAAATCTCAGCTTTCTATGAAATTTGAAATGAAAGATCTTGGTGTAGCAAAACACATACTTGGGATGGAGATTAGAAGAGATCATGAGAACAGAAAGCTATGGCTTGGCTAGAGTAAGTATGTTATATTTTTCAAAGGTTCAACATGCAGGATTGTAAACCACTTTGTGTTCCTATTACATTGGAAATGAAGCTCTCTATTTCACAATGTCCTACATCCCCATTGAAGATGGAAGACATGAGCAAAGTGCTTTACCAAAGTGCAGTTAGAAGCTTAATGTATGCTATGGTCTATAAAAGACCAAACATTGCCTAAGCAATGGGAGTTCTTTCTCATTGTATGTCTAATCCTGAAAGAGTGCATTGGGATGCAGTTAAGAGGGTCTTTAGATATTTTTGGGGTACATCAGATTACTCTATATGTTTTCATGGTAGAGGAGATCAACATTCACTGAATATTCACAATTTTGTGGATTCAGATTGGGCTAGTGATGTCGATAGTACAAGGTCCACTAGTACATGTGTTTACTCTTAATGGTGGTGCAATTAGTTAGATAAGAAAGCGACAAGTTGTGGTCGCTTTGTCCACTACTGAGGAAGAGTACATAGTAGCTACTCATGCCTATAAAGAAGCCATTTGGCTAAAGCGCTTGTATTTAGATATTGGATTGAAATAGGGTGCAATTACACTTTATTGTGACAATCAGAGTGCAATAAGCCTTGCGAAGAACCTGACTTTTCATGTTAGGACCAAACACATTGATGTTTGGTATCACTTCATGAGAGATATGGTCAAGGATGACAAGGTGAAGTCAGAAAAGGTAGAGACAATGGCAAATGTTGTAGATGCATTAACTAAGCCCGTGAACATGGTGACATTTAGATGATGTTTGGAGTCTATGGGCCTCACTACTAGTAGTTAAATCCTGTTACTTTCATTGGCTCTTCAAAGGTTTTCGACAAGTGGGAGAATGTTAGGAAATAGAAGGTGGCTCAACCTTTGTTTCTTCCTAAGGTTGGATTTTTCTAAGTATTAAATGTTGCTGATTTTCTCACTATGTCTTTGTGAGTTACAACTTGAAGTTTCTATTCTAATGAGTCAAGTTAGAAAGTTTTTTTATTTCTATGTTGAGTTTATATGGAAAGTGAGTTTTCAAAAATCAATTATTTTGGAAAGTGCAGATTTTACAGTGGTGACAATTGGAAACTTGTTGTTGTGCATCTGTAGTGTTTTTTGGAACTTTCCATATTTCACATTCAACCTTGGGCAATTGTTTTAGAAATGTTTTATTTATACATTGTAAAAACTCTATATATTGAGTACTTGTGTATTTTAGAGAAGTATGATGATGAAGATGAAGTGTTGACTTTACAAGTACTCTTGTACTGTCGAATTGTTGCTAGAATTCTTCCAAAATTGTTTATTGGTTATACTCCTATAAAAGACTTGCTTTGCAAATTTATGTAATTTTGTTGTTGGATTTGTAATACATTGAGTAGGCTTTGGAGTGGGATTTTTTTCCCAAAAGGGTTTTCCCCATGTATATCTAGTGTTTACGTTAATTGTTTATTTTCTATTATGAATGTGTTGTTGGAATTTTTTGTAACTGTTTGATCCAATTTTAAAATTTTACATAATCTCTTCTCAAGATTGGTCTAGGAAATTGTTTCCACTAGTCTAATTTCCTTACAGTTTCTTGCGAATATGAGAAAAAAGAGGTTTTTTTCCTAAAAGTCGTGAAATCTATAATGAGCATATGAAGATTCCTAGACAAAATTTGTGTGAAGATGATCAAATGCACAAAGGCTATAAGAAGTGATGAATGAAGGGTTGACAATGTTGCACATAAAAAATATTGGTCCAAGACAATGGCGGCATTAATAGGAAATCAAAAAGATAAAGCATCACCATATTGCTATACCTAATGGTAAATATACTTCCAGCATTGTTAGTTTTTAAGGCCCCTTGTGATTACCAACATTTTTATATTTATCACTAAGTTGTTTGTTGCATTGTTGAGACCTGACATCAGAGACCTTGGCATTATCTTTTGATGCTTATTGATAGAGATTTACCGTTCAAGAGAGATAGGATATCATATTCTATCTAAGTTGTGAAAAAAACACCATCAACTATATTGATGCTCAAAAACCCTAAAATAAGAGTATAAGTGATATTTTTTTATGATGCTAATCTTTGGACACAAAGTGTACAATACTTGGACTAATATTTTACTACTCTACTTGAACTAGATATGAGGTTGCAAGAAAAATTTCATGTTTAATATCCTAGAAAATGATAGCAAGAGGATAATCCAATTTGTTGTGTTTGTTATGTGTCTTAAAACTAGGTCAATGTTTTGATTGCTGATAGGACTAGTTACAGGTCTGATTTTTTTTGTTTTTAAAAGGTGGTGGATAAACTAGTTTTGGATCAATTATGATATATGCTAGAACATAAGATAGTAGTGGTTTCTATTCAGGATAGTAGCAATAATTCTTAGGACAACAGTGACAAATTTTTAGGATAGTAGTGATCCTAATTAAGAACTACTATGGAAATTTGAGCAATAGCAGTCTCTGTTTAACTTTGTGAGTGATAGAACAAAGACAACAATAGTGGTATAATGAAAAAGGTGGTGAAAATATAGAATTACCATGATAGTTTTGAGCAATAGCAGTATTTAAATTTTTTCCAATGATTGATGAAACAGAGTAGGCAATAGCAATCTTTTCACAGTAGTGAGCATCTTTTAGTATTTAGTAGTGGCATGATTTATGATAGTAGCAGTTCCTTAAAAATATGAAAATGAAAATTATTTGAGATAGTAGTGGCATAGTTGTATAGTAGTGGCTATGTTTTACTAATTTCCAGTTTTTTCATGGTAGTTTGTTGGATAAATTTGCAATTTTAAGATGTTTGGTTTATATGATGTTTCGAGAATTATGTCTAAGATTTGGAAAGTGATGAAACCCATCAATCAAAGTGTATGGACTGATCATAATTTTTTTATGATAATAGACCAAAATCATCCCAAGTTTATACTAGTAACAACATCAAAAATATTTCAAGTAGATTATCCCTAAGGTCAAATTGGCAAGTGGCAACACTTTTAGGCCCACAACATGGAAGCTCATTCAAAGTAAGGGTAGGAACACCTTGAAGGATGTATACACTTAAGTGTTTCAAGAGTGAATAAATAAGGGTCTCTTGGAATGGAAGGATAAGGGCGATCATATAATAGGGGTTTACAATTTTTGGCCAAACTAGACACTTAAATAATTTTTTTAACTAAATCTTCACTTTCAGACACCTATACCGGCTAAACCCTAAGGAATTTGAAGATGATGCAAACTAGAGTTTTGTGACATTTTGTCTGTAGATTCTAAATAGATTTTTTTCAAAATTTTTGGAATGAAATTGCATCTCTTTTTCCATCTCCCTTGAAAAATAATTTTTTTTTAGAAAACAACATTTTAAAGGAGTGACACTCATCGTATAATGTATAACTTTTTTTCCATAAAGGCTAAAATTCTAATTCTTTCAAATTTATATTTGTAACTCTAATATCTAGTGCTTCTACTTTGTTATGTATTTTTTTATTGAATATTTTTTTTAATCAAGTCTTGAAGTCAAATAAATTACAATTCAGACATAGGAGGACCATATAAAGCATAACTTTTTTTATATGTATTGAAATTTAATTTTTTTTCTTGGATCAAGGACTTCAATATTTGGCACACTCATATTTTTTCAATTTTTTCTTTTGATAATTTTCTATTTTTCCACATGTGTAGAATAGAGATCTTGATTTTTGGTGAAAAACCTATGTTTAATAAAATTAAAAAATCAAATACACAATAAAACCAAAACATATTAAAATTATTGTCACTGGATAGCTTGTTTCGAGGACTACCTGATTCCAATTGGGTTTGTGAAGTCTTCTCCATTTCCATCCTCCACCTGAGCTTCAAAAAACAAAATTTTGGACTTTTTGGTTGGAAAAGGTGGACAAGGAGGGAATTAGGGGGTTTGAGTGAACCAAGGTTCATTCAAACCCCCTCCCAAAAAAAAATCTTTTTTCTTGGTGGGAATGGGTTCACCTTGCATTTAACTGGTTTGCACAAAGCAGGGTTCATTCAAACCCTTTTTTAGTTCACTAAAACCAAAGGGTTCATTTAAACCCCCATAACCATTTTTTTTTATATGGGGTCATTTTTGCCACTCTTCCTTCCCCACTCAAATTGTAAACCACTTTTTTGGGTTTACCAAAATGTGTGTTTGTAGGTTCACAAGTTGTAGATCAAGTGAATCTAGAGCAAGATTTGAAGAAATACTATCAAAGTTCTCAATTTGCAAAAGTTGTTACCTACATTACAAGAACATGAAAACAAGACTACAAAGTTTGTTTCAAGTGTTTAGAAGCTGAGAACTAGGGAGTTGGAAGTGTAGACATCAAGGAATATAACCCAAGTCTCAATTTTTAGAAACCCTAATTGGGACCCATTCACCACTTGGGGTGAATGAGTCCTCTGTGACCTAAAAACAACCTTCTTGCAGCAAGGTACACACCATTCTAGCCTATCAAAACTTCCCTCATTGTTTCTATTATGGTTAGGATTTATTTTTGATTGTTACTTGCATCATATTATACACATATTTGCATATTTTTCAATGAGAATTAATAGTTCATTATCTTGATCAATTCATTTTGATAAAAACCCTATTTTTTTCTATGAAACATAATGGTGAACCTGACCTATTGAATATAGTAATTTTCTGATCTTGGAGTCTTTCTTCTCATCCTAGGTTAGATCTTGCATTCATTTGCATTGAATTAGATTTCATTTAGGATTTCATGCTTTGTATTCAAACGTGCATCTCATCTAGGGTTTAGAATTCCATTGTTTTGCATTCTTTAAATTTGAAAAATAAAAAAATAAATAATTCATTTTACATATCATTTATATCATATAAATTTACATTTAAAACTAAAAAAAAAATTGAATTTCAAATTAGGTCTTGCATTAATAATTTTATCACCTTTTTAACTTGTATTTGAACTAAAAGTTACTATTACAAACATGAAACTAGAACACATTGAAAAAATCTTAAAAATCATTCAAAAATAGCTAAAAAAGCTCTAATCTAAGACCCATTCACCACTTGGGGCGAATGAGTCCCTGATTAGGCTTGACCTACATTTTTTGGCATCTGAATATCAGTTAAAACACTTAAAAATTAGTAAAAAAAATTCAAAAATCCCCATCCAAGACCCATTCATCACTAAAGATGAATGAGTCCATGATCAGGTGTTGATCTAAAATTTCTAGAAATTTAAATCTCTATTTTAGAATTTTGTTTGCTACAGTTACATTCATGTTTCAGTTTCCTAATTTCCTATTTCATTAAATTCATTAAATCTAGTTTAATTGGCTTCATTTAGTGCATTGTCAAAATTCAAAATTGCATTTACAACATTGCATTTTCAGTTTATTGCATTTCATTGTTTAGAATTTGAAAATTGTATTTCATTCTATGTCATTGCAGTGCCTCTTTCCATTTTGGGTTCATAGACTAAGTTTGTAAAACTTGTATGAGATTTACAACTTGGTACCCTATTAGCAATACTATTGTAAGACATAGTTTGAGGATCATGTCATCCCCTAGTATCTCACTCATCATGGATCTTGGGTTTTTTAGCTCTGTAACGCCCCGCCGTGCGAACCCCAAAGGACATTAACACAATAATTACAGCACAATTTTAAAAAAAAAAACACATAACATACATGTAATACACTTCAAGTCATATCACGAATTTCAATTAAATAGATTCATTAACACATACATCCCTTGGGGTACACGAAGAGTCATTACGCAACTTAGATCCATACAACAACAATAAAATCCAAAGATATAAAGTAAACAATAACAAATATAACACATACATGAAAAATTCATTGATAAGAAGCCATCTGCACATAAATACAACATATGCATGATTACATAACACATTGAATAACAACTACCATGGTCAATATCCACACCAAGTTTAACATTTCATTACAGTACAACGTTTAAGAAGTACAATGATACAAGAGTGTTCCAAATATGAATGGAAACCATACACAAGATACCATGATACAAATAATTAGAGAAATACAAGTATCAAAACTGGCTCCAAGACATATACAACTCTGGAGTCGCTGCAATAGCACCAATCCGCACCTCTCGATCCTTGACTGGGGACCCAATGGGGTGCTTAGCATGTTCCACCCGACCATGTGAGTCTGAAGACCCACCCCCCATGCTAGGAGCTAACAAGAAAGAGACCACAACCAAGAACATCCAAGCAGAGAACCACAAGACTCAACGTCATACAAAAGTATCATAACACTCAAGAATTTACAATGACATAATCAACCACATCCAAGAGTCATAAATCTCATCACATAAATCAAAGCAATAACCAGCAAACAAATAACCAAAGGATGATCATTAACCGACACAATAACATCATATCACAGTACCCTAAGAGTACAAGGTCGAGACCCAATTTATCAACAAGATTTATACAAGACCAAAGAATACACCAAAGATCAAATAGGGTAAAACCATAAATCAATTCAAAACTACTATGATCCATCAATTCAAAACAAAGACCCACTTCCAGAGGATTTCCAAAGAAACAACATAAGAAGGAGTGTTAGAGGAGAGTGTCATCGCATGGATTAACATGGATTCTCCAGGCTACCTACTGCAAGGTACCACCTCCATCTACTGATGGATTATCCAGGCAACCAAGCACTAGGAACCGCCTCCATCTATGGTTATCCAGGCTACCTATCTCAAGGAATCGCTCCATAGGGTTGCTCATGCGGAACCGTTAACCTTTCATGAAGACAAGGCAACGATCTTGCCAACCACGGCCTTCTCAATCCCCTTTAGTCTGTGGTAGCACTCAAAGGCGGATGAGGCATCAATTATCTTTTTAATGTGATTCTACCCACCCCCTAGTTAATTATTTAAATTATCACTTTTTAATTTCACTCTAACGAGGGCTATCCTGGCGCCCCTTTGTGTGCTGACCACCCACTTAGAGCCACTCTCTCTCTCTAGACACTTAAAACATAAAACCAAAATCCAAGGGTTGTACAATATAACAAGTACATTAGATCACAACAGAGAAGCATGCAAGGCATTACCCATCTTGCCATAAATACATAATCAAAATCTCAACGTTTCATGTACAACCCTTACAAAAACATGAAACCAAAACACTTGCCACAACAAGGGCACATAAAAGGAGGAACATTAACCAATATTAAAATAAACCTCTAGAATATTCTCATAAAGTTACACTAGGGTTTCCCCATCAAAGAACTGACAGCAATAATTGCAAGACTTCAAAGGACTATTTTCAATATAAATATAATGAGAAAATACACCAAAAAAAAGATCAACAACTCCACTCAACAACACCAACAACTTCGATACGAACTAAATCGAGAATCCAAGGGAAACCTCTATTTTCTCCTCTCGGAATACCCATAACTCAAGAACTTTTCAATTTGACTCATTAACAACTCAAGCAGAACTGTCAATCATGACAAAGATAACCTTAACCAAATTACCACTTAGGTAGAGAGCAAAAGAAAACATATAGAAATGTAAGTTAAATGAGAGAAAGTCCCTAACTCAAAATCAGCTCACGAAAAGTCACATTGAAAGGACCTATCGAGACAATACATAAAACCACTAATTCAAATATAATATATCCATTCATTCAATAAGAAGTAACTTGAAACCATCTAAAAAGAACATTATTCTAATGATCAAACATTTTCATCATTTAAGGATATCACAATATTGCAAAGTGAAGATATAATCTGATGTTATAAGCCACAAGACACTAATTCTCAAGCATACTCTTCCAAACACAAATTAAAACAATCACGAACAATAATACGGGTTCCCATTTTACACACATAATTACATACAAGGACCATTAGACACATCAACCTTGAAGAACACTATCTTAAAACACTTACCATGAACAGGCCATCGAGACATCTCCATAAATATCCCACACATCACACCCATCAATTACATAACACTTAAACCAATAATCAAAATACTTTGTTTAAAACAACAATCACTCACACCTTATAACCATAAAGACATTCCTTTAATTTAGGCATTATTTCAACGTTCTTATCACTTACTTTAAGGTATCCACTTAATTTAATTAAAAGAGTATTTACTACAAATAATTATATTTAACATAACTATATCGTTTATAAGATAACCAACTCCATCGACTGTTTAATATGAATCCTAATTATAACTTTAAAATGTAATACTAAGATGACAATTCTATAAATTACAACTTTATTATAATCCTAAGGTGATGATACTAATAAATTATTTCACATAGTAGTTTGATAAATAATTATTATTCACAGACTCATTAGATAACAAAAAAGGTAAAACCATTTAACATTTAATCAGTATCATTTAAATTAATTAACCTATGAACCTGGGATTTATCCTCACTTAAAAATAACTTTATCATTTAACCTTCAAGTAAAAGAACTATGTAAATGTAGAATCACTTATCTCCTTTAGTGAACCCTAAAACTTAATTAACCATCTAAATCGATTTACTTTAACTAAATACACAGTTCATTTATCTACAACAAAATTAAATACCTAATTCAATAATGTTTATTCCGTTAAAATCTTTTGTTAAATAATATTTTACTAAGCAACCTATCGAAATAACCATTTTCACTTTAATTATTTACCTAATTCATTCCCTGGCACAATAATTCACAAGTAATTGTAGCAATATTTTATTCCAAGTAACCAACTACCTATTTGCCCAGAGTATCCATTAGCCAATCCTAAAAACATGCGAGGAGTTAGATATTAAGATAACATTTATTTCATTCTAAAAGAAATATAAAACAATTAAAAGATATCATGAAATTAATACTATAAAATTAAATCACCAATTAAGAGAACATGTAAGAAATTCAAGATATACTTTATATTATAATTTTCCTTAATTTAAATCTCACGTTAAAAACTTTTAACCTATTTTAATAATACATTATTTATTATATCAATAATTAATCTAAATTTTGAAAGCACTTGTCCAATGTTCACAACACTTATTTACACCTCACCGTTGTGTTATTATACATTAGGATTTATTCGTTACACATCTTAACTGGCAGTGATGCTATTATAGACGTGGGATACATTATTATGCAATCTTGTTTGATTATTATCAATGTTTCCTAGAGGTATTACTTTAATATTCGTACAAGATTAAAACAATATACCAATATTATTATTAATTTCAAGATTGATCTACAGGGATTAAATTTAGACATTCACGATTAATTCTAACATTGATTTATACCAATGGTTATTGATGCTGTTATTATTATTATATATATATTTATTTTTTTTACTTACTTCCCCTTATTTCGATATACTTGAAAAGGAAACTATTTTATTCACTTTATTTATATGAATATGTTTATTTTCACCTAGAGAAGAATTATGCATCGAAAGAACCCTAAGTCATTTCCATAAAAAGAACAACCAGAAGAAAATTAAGCGAATTAAATTACAGATTAAGGGCATGAAGAGGCATACTATCTGGTGTTAAATACAGAGACTGGGATGGAAAAGAGCAGACAGATTGACAATAAAAGAAATCAGTTAACTTTTGAACTACCTATTAAGCGGCTGAGGCAGTATAACAAAGAATGCAGAGGGATCACTTAAATCTATATACCTTACCATGTTCACGTGCTTTACTGTGATGGGTTGACAATGAAACAGAGAGAGATTATTTAATTTACTACTTCTTTGCAAGTCTAAACGTTGCTGCTGTGACGGTTTGCCAATGGTTTTAGAGAGACTTAATAAATTTAGATTACCAGAATGTGTGAAGGAGCTCATCTAAGCACTGTATCCAATAACATCAATTTCTCTCAGCTTCCACTGAACGGAGGTAACTGGCAAGGGCTTCAAACATTGCGCAGACCAAGAGAATTAAAAAAATCTGCTCATTGGTCCTCAATTTCTTCGCTTGAACAATCTGTTCATTGACGGCATCAGAGAAGACACACGAACCAAGCTTCCTCCAAGTTTGAGATGGTTACGGTTGCAAAAATGTGAGAGGCCATAGTCTTGCAGACCACATTTGGGATTTTGGATAATAAAATCTGAGGGTTTATTTAATTCTATACACCCTACCATGTTCAAGCATTGTGGCTGTGACATGTTGCCAAGTATATCAGAAAGTGAGAATTGGAGTATGGAAATACCGCCATTTCCTTGCATTGTTATCAAATCCAAAGTATTATCTACCAGTCATAAGGAAAGGAGGAAGGCGAGGTGCAAACACGTGGCTAAATAGCAGGATAAATAACATTTTCAAGTGCAGCAATTGCGAAAGATTGCCAGCCAAATCAAGCAGATTATCTATGTTTACGGTGGTCATATCAAGAGCAAGGAGAAACGATTTTAATATAAATTAGAAATGCAAGGAGCAACAAGACAATAAAATGACTGCAGGCCAAACCAATATCAACGCTATAGTTGGGGAAAATTCGGTGGTAGAGAAAAGGATAGAAGTAGGTTGGACGTTTTTTTTTTTTTCCAACAAGAAGTTGATGCCAGGTATGATAGAAAAAAAATAATGCAAGCCAGAGCATGAAAATCTAAGTGATCAATGATAGATGTTTTATTGGTTAAGGAAAATAGTAGAAACAGCAAAATACAAGGGGCCAAATGCCCAAACAAAGATTGGTTACAAAACAAGCAGAGAGAGCAAAATATAAGCAAAGGTTCGATTTTCTCAACTGCCAGATGGACGATAAATAGATCATCAACAAGAACATTCCAATGGCTATATTCTCTAAGGATTTAACAACCAAAACAATCCCTTACTAATTGAAAAAAATAAAAAACGTATAGAGAAAAATACCCGGATAATATGCCTGCCGGCTTGTTGGAAACATGGTGATGTCCCTGCTCTTTTGTTTATTCTGAAAATTTTTACTTGCTGAGAACAATTCAACCTTTGTGCTTGTTGCCCTCTCCCCCCAAAATGAGTAACTGAAAACCCTTATGATGAAGGAGGAATCTACTCCTCTCGGGAAACCGTTCAACTTCTAGCAGTTATGAATGAATAACAGCCACGACCCTTAATTATTATTATTTTATAATTTACTCTTTAGTATATGAATCAAATAGGTCATCTATTAAATATTCAATAAATATTTAATAATTTAATCTTTCTTTTAGTTACAGATAAATATTTTCACCTTAATTTATTTAAACTCAATTACAATTTTAATATTTAATTCTTGCTAATATTTTCTCACTTTATTAATTTACTAATCGAATTTAAACATTAAATGATAATTACCTTGCAATATCCTCTTTTTATTTATAACCTCTAATTATATTAAAACATTTATTTAATTATTTATTTCACAAAGAAATTAATAAAAATCTTATTTTATCACATTGTTTAATTACTCATACTTCTTTTAGTTATTATTTTAATTTAATAATTGACCATCCAAAATAGTTATCGTATCATTTACTAATATAGTTCATTTAGTTATAATTTCACTTCCCAATTAAATTAAGTTCCCTTTTAATCCTTTTTAATTTAATTAATTAAAATAATCAAAAAATCAAGACACCTAAAAATCAACTTTTCACACTACTCAAACATGCGAAAATGACATAACCACCCAACGGTCAACTTACTTAACATCAATGACGACCGAAACGGAGGGCACTACAAGCTCTCTTTCTGATAGTGTTGATAATTAACCCTCTATGGCTCATAGTATCCGTACCTCATTTCCCATGACTTCACTTCCTACAACCAATGTGCTTAATGTTAACAACACTCTCCCTACCATCATCACTTGTACTCAAGTTTTGGGGTGTACTCAAATCCAAGGTGGAACTCCAATTCCATCTTCTAAAATACTAATGTTCATTCCTACATACACTAATACTCAACCGACCACAACCTTTCAACCTACCACAATCATTCAACCTATCACAACCCTTAAACCTACCATAACCTTTCAACCTACAACAACAACCATACCTACTAGCATTGTGTACACCTCTTTAGGTATTCCCACAAGGATTGCTTCTACCTTTGTGCATTCAAATACAATATCTCCTCATCCATCAACCTTTACTAAATTACAATTCACTAGCCCTCCACATACATACACTACTCCACCTTATTCCCCTCAATATTACAATAAGAATGGTCCTTTCCTTAGCTCACTATTGCAAACCATGACATCCCTTCAACAACAAGTTGCAACCTTACACAAAAATAGCAATGGCCAACCTTTGTAATACATTAAAAATAATTTTCTATCCTGTGAGATATTAAAAGCACAAATTCCACAAGGAATAAAAGTTCTCCAATTTGATAAATATGGCAGGAAAGGAGATCATGTTAGCCATGTTTCCACTTTTACAGCTTTGTGTAGTGATTTCATCTTTGAAGATAAAATCTTAGCTAGGCTATTTCCTAGGTCCCTGAAGGATGTTGCTTTAGAGTGGTTCTCTTCTTTACCAAATAATTCAATTAGTTGATTCAATGAACTTTTTGATTCCTTTTGGGTAAACCCACAAAAGTGGTTTACAATTCTAGTGAGGAAGGAAAACACACAAAAACCAACACCAAGGCAAACAATGTGATTTTAGGGGTTCGTACGAACCTACTAGTTCAATCGAACCCACTTGAATCTTTCCCACCAAAAAACCAAAAAAAAAATGCATTAGGAAGGGTGGTTCACTCAAACCCCTAGGGGTTCATACGAAACCCCCTTATCCCTCAATTCTCCCCTTGAAACACAAAAAAACCTATTTTTATTCACTTTGGAGCTTGGTTTGAACATGAAAATGGTAGAGATTTCACAAACCCAACTGGAATTAGGTAGTCCTCAAAACAAGCTATCCAACAAATATAATTTTAATATGTGTTTGGTTTTATTAAACATAAGTTTTTCACCGAAAATGAAGGTCTTTGTTCTATGCATGTAGAAAAATAGAAAATTATCAAAAAAAAATTTTGAAAAATATGAGTGAACCAAATATTGAAGTCCTTGATCCAACAAAAATAATATTGAATTTTGATATATACAAAAAAAATATATGCATTATACGGTCGCACTATGTCTAAATTATAATTGGTTTGACTTTGAAACTTGATTAAAGAAAAATTATTCAATAAAAATATATCTAATCAAGTGGAAGCACTAGATATTGAAGTTACAAATATAAATACGAAAGAATTATAATTTTATCCTTCATGGAAAAAAAAGTTATACGTTATATGGTGTGCATCACTGCTACCCATGTGATTTCAATTTTTGAGTTCTAAGTCAAATTTTGTCTACTTCGACAAAAATTCTTAAACTTGGCCTTCATGTATATGTAAGTCACAGCTCAAACAAATCTTATAACTATTGTGGCCCTATCAAGTTTCCTAACCAAGTCACTAGGTTTTGAAATTTCAAAATCACCTGACCTTCTTGCAACTTTGGGAGTGATTCCCTATGAAGTTGGGAAATTAGAAGTTCATAGAACTTTAGAACTTTTGACACATGGTTACAAAGTTCTTTTTCTCAATGATAGGGAGACCTCAACAAAATACACAATTTTCAAAGTGTTAGCATATTTAATGAATTGTACAATTCCTTTAAGGAATGTCTTCTCAAATGTTTTGAAGAATCAACTTTAAGTTTAACATATTCTTTTAAAATCTCCTAAAAGGACAACTCTTAAACAAGGAGGTTAGCAAAATGGATTTTGTAACAAATTGACACATTTTTCTTAGGAAATAAATGATCACTCCCACCACCAAAGCTAAATAAGCCTACATGCAAGGGAAGGTGGCAACACTTTTCGATTCCAAAATTTTCTCAAGATGGTACTTCCTAGTGATGTTAGAGAATGGGAAGATGAACCTGTCCCCATCATGCAACTTGATTTGAATTGGCTAGAAAAATAGCAACTCGACATCATCTCTCAGCTACGTTTGCTAGCTTGGAAGGAGAAAACCAGTTATGTTGAGTACAACATGGTGATCCTTGTTTTAGAAGAAGAAGAAGAAGAGCATGCTGAATTTCACAATTTAGTCATGGAAATGCAATTAGATCTATATATAATTCTAACACCTCTAGTGGTTTAGTAGCATGCATGGAATCTTTTTGCGACACATAATAATAACTTTTTTTTTTGAAATGGTTGTCATTTTTGGATCTTTTGTCACCAGTTGTTTTCAAAATCATTACTTTGTAAATAGTTTTGGTATGCTTATATATAGGCCTCCAATTTAATGATGGGGGCATCTTTTTGCTATTATCAAAAACAAGGGAAGCAAGGAGCAGTTTTGGATTTTCTTTTCAACACAGTTTTTTGTACAGGGTGTTGAGCCTTTGTGCTCATATTTTTGATATTGGAGAAATAAAGAAAATGTTTTCAGATCTTCGCATTTGTAGATGTTTTCTTTTGATTGTCAATAAACTTTGGGCTTTCACAATCACTTTCAGTATTAATTTTGTTGTATCAAACTATATGTGTAATTATTTATGAAGCTTTGAATGTAGAATAATTCATCTATTGGAGGGGAAATTTGTCGCTCATTCTTTTCTTATTTCTCATCGTGGGTTTGGGATAAATGGGCTTTGTATCTTTTTTTTGTATTGACTTCATTCTAAATCAGTCTATCACATTTACTTTCATGGTTATTGGTAAATTCCAGTGTTCCTTTCCTTCTTTTTGGCTAAAAGTATACCCAACATTTTTCATTCATCGCAAATCATTCAAAGGTAGTTATGCCTTGTTAAAAAAGCAAAGAGCACTTGCAAATACCACTGCAAGTGACTCAACTATTAGTAATATTTGTTCTTCTTTCTTGGCATTTTGATTCATTTTTTGTATTTATTTTTGAAGGACAAATTTTTCAACCAACATATTTTTGGCGACTTCGCTAGGGAAATAAAGTGGATGGTACTTTTTTCTCTCTCAAATTTGAAGGTAACTCCCTGAGGGAAAAGGTTTGTGACTCTGTGTTATGAAATATCCCTTTGGTAGAAGAATTCCAATGTTATGTCATGGCTTTAGCTATGTCCCAGTCATAGGGGACTCAAATTGGCCCATTTGCTTTGTCTCAATATGCAGCCATACCTAAAGGTTCAAGAATATATTTTCCTAAATTTGCTAGTAAGATTCTCAAGATCCTGATCATCATATTCAAGCATTCACCATTGCATGTGGGATCATTGGAGTTAAAGAAGAAGATGTGTTTGTGTAGTTGTTTGTTGAAAGCCTCATCAAATATGCAGTAGAGTGGATTCAAAATTTAGAAGATGGATGCATTACTAATTGGGAATCATTGAAGAATATATTCTTGGGAAGATATAAGGGCCCTGTCGATGAGTTGGCTTTGTTGAATCAATTCTTCAAAATTCAAAAGCAAGAAAGTGAATCCATTAGATATTTTGTGGATAGATTCAATCAACTACTCAAGAAGATTCTTTCCTCCATAAAACTAAGTGAGCAACTTCATCTTTGTACTTTTACTTCCTCTCTGCATCCAGATGTTCAATTTAAATTAAAAAGAAGTAGAGTAAATGACATAAAGATTGCAAAACAAGAGGCTATAAAAATAGAATATGATTTGATTTTGAGTGGTTTATGGAAGGAATGTTAGGTTGTAAAGGATTCAAGTAATGAACCCATGAGGAAACGTATTATGCAAAAACCAAATTTTCAACTTATATTTTTCCAAAATGATTAGCTTACTTCTATTAAATGCTCTAATCTCATTGTTTTTTATTTGAAGCATTTTGGTAGAAGTAAATTTAGTATGGCAAGAATTAAATCTCATATGAACAAGAGAATGAAAGTTTATTATTTGAATAGTGAGGGAGACAATGATGTATCTGTAAGTCCCCTATGTGATGTAGAAGATGAGTAATCCTCTCATGGTGCTAATTGTAAAGATGGTAATGCAAATGCAAACATGCAATCTTTTATTTTTAATGAACAAGAACTTGAAGGTACACAACATGAAGGTGAAATTCTGAATGTCTTTTCTCTTGATTATATGCAAGTTGAATATGAAGCCTTTACATTTCTTCAGATGGATGATGCTAAGGCTATGATCATGGGTGATGAATTCAACCACAAAGTTGTTAAATAAAATCTTGTAAAAGAAAGCAAGTTTGTTCTAATTGGGGATAATTCTCAATCATATGTAAATATTACTTGTAATACAAATTTTCAGCCTAACACACTTCCAATTTTGCATGGGGTAGATAATTGGTCTCTTGATTCAGATGACTTCTCAATAGTTGCTATAAAAGTAGATTGTATATGGAGACATGATTTTGTGAGTCAAAATTCAAGATTTTCAAATGATGCAGTCATCTATACTTATGGTGCCAAAGGGAGATTCTCATTTGACAATTTATATGTGGGTGGCCCAATTCGAGGGCTGATTTCTCCTTGTTTGCAAAATCAAGTGCATTATAATGTTACATTTGAGATTATACAGGTTGATGGTTGTAATCATCTGTTGGACAATGTAGATGTAAGTCATAAAATTGAAGAGGTGTGCAATGAAGAGTGGCTTCTTGAACACCGGGTCATTGAAAGAAGATTTTTATGTGAAGCCATTCTTTTTAGTTTGGTCATGGTAATCACAAGTTTGTGACCGGTTGCTTGTAGGCTCCTCATACATCCAACATTATTCTGCATAAGTTGCTATTTCTCCTAGTCTATCAATGGTTTTGCATGATCATTTTGGAACCACTTGAGGTAGGGTCTTCATGACCATGTACATATTAGGGGTTTTTTGTGTTCTTTTAGTGTAGTTTTTCTTTACTGCTCTGTCTTGTTTTGGCTTGTTCTTTTTTTTTGATTGTGCCCAATTCCCCTCCACCCTTTCTGCTAACAATCCCCTAGCTTCATACCTATATTTTGACTTCATACCTAATGGACTTGGACTAGTCTACCCTTAAGTTTCTAGAGTTCTCTATATTTTCTACAAAAAAAATACAGTCCCTAGTCAAAGCCAATGTTACTTGTGTGAATTCAATTTTCAAATTCCAAGTCAAATTTGTTTCACTTTTGCTTCCATGAAAATTATTAAATGTGTGCCCTCATGTATATCTAAGTTGTGGCTCAAACAAATATTATAATTATCGTGGCCCTATCAAGTTTCCTAACCAAGTCATTAAGTTCTAAAATTTTAAAATCACCCAACCTTCTTGCAACTTTGGAAGTGATGCCCTATGAAGTTGAGATATCAGAAGTTCGTAGAACTATAGAACTTCTAACAAATGCTTACAAAGTTCTTTTTCTCAGCAATAGGGAGACCTCAATAGGATACACAATTTTTAAAGTGTCAGCATAGGGTATATGTAGGATCATAATGGAAAAAATAGGCCCTTAAGTGGCAAAAAATTCAAAACAATCAGTGTTAGGCAACTTGACGTAAAAATTTGAATAAGTTATCTATATTATTTCATACATATGTAAGAATAGAATCTATAGAAAATTGAATTTAGTTTCTAAACTACTAGGTTTATTTAAAAATAAATAAAATCTATTTGGTGAAAATTCGAAATTTCAATGCAGTAGTACATAAATTTCAGGGAAAAAATAAGAAGTAGGTGCTTGTCTAACCACCCTAACCATAATAAAATGATAATTATTTTTTATAATATTTATATATAAGTTGAGGACTCATGTCTGGACGTGATGCATATTCTTTTGTAATTTTTTTCCAAGTAAATAATTAATTATGAGTTTTTTATTACAACTTTTAAAAAATATAAAAACTCGTATGTCTGACCACATTAACTTGGTCAAAACTTCATGAAATTTATTTTTTATTTTTTTAATCCTATAGTATGTGAAGTATAGAACACGATGCATGTTTTAGATTCAAAAAATGTGATACCATTTGAAAGTTATAGAAATTTTTCAATTAGCCTATCGATCAAGACTGTAGTCATAATTTTAATAGAAAATGAACAATAATTATTTATTGAATTCAAATTAAACCATAATTTATATTGGTGGAAAGCTGAGAATCTCCTCTAAAAACCCTTTTCGTTTCATCAATTTTGGGTTAAAAAAAAGCCGTCAGCCACATACCCTAAAAATACCCATAATATTGCCACTTTTTGGCCCATCATGATCCTGGGAATTGTACGGTGCCTTTAAGGAATGTCTTATCAAATGTTTTGAAACATTAGCTTGAAGTTTAAAGTAATATTTAAAAATCCCTTGAAAGGAAAACTCTTAAATAAGGAAGTTGGCAAAACAGATTTTGTAACATATTGACAGATTTTTCTTAGCAAATAAATGATCACTCCCGCCACCAAAGCTAAATAAGCCTGCATGCAAGGGAAGGTGGCAGCAATTTTTGATTCCAGAATTTTCTCAAGATGGTACTTCCTAGTGATGTTAGAGAATGGGAATATGAACTTGTCCCTATCATGCAACCTAATTTGAATTGACTAGAGGAAGAGAAAATTGACATCATCTCTCAGATGTGTTCACTAGCTTGGAAGAAGAAAACCAGTTATGTCGAGTACAACAAGGTGATCCTTGTTTTAGAAGAAGAAGAGTGCACTGAATTTCACAATTTATTCATGGAAATGCAATTAGAGTTGTATAGAGTTCTGGCACCTCCAGTGGTTTATCAACATGCATGGAATCCTTTTGCAACACATAATAATAATGTTTTTCCTGAAATGGTTATCATTTCAAGATCTTTTATCGTCAGTCATTTTCAAAACTGTTACTTTGTAAATAGTTTTGGTATGCTTATATATAGGCATCCAAGTTAATGATGGGGGAATCTTTTTTATATTCTCAAAATCAAGGGAAGTAGGGAGCAATTTTGGATTTTATTTTCAACATAGTTTATTGCACAAGGTGTTGAGCCTTTGTGATCATATTTTTTATATTGGATAAATAAAGAAAATGTTTTCAAATCTTTGCATTTACAGATGTTTTCTTTTGATTTTCAATAGACTTTGGGCTTTAACAATCACTTTCAGTATTAATTTTGTTGTAACAAACTATATCTATAATTATTTCTAAAGCTTTGAATGCAGAATAATTCATTTGTTGGAGGGGAAATTTGTTGCTCATTCTTTTCTTGTTTCTCATCATGGCTATGGGATAAATGGGCTTTGTATCATTTATTTTCATTTACTTAATTCTAAATCAATCGATCACATTTAATTTAATGGTTATGGGTAAATTTCAGTGTTCCTTTCCTACTTTCTAGTTAAAAGCATACCCAATATTTTCCATTCATTGTAAATCATTCAGAGGTAGCTATGCCTTGTAAAAGAAGTAGAGAGAACTTGCAAATACCATTGCAAGTGACTCAACCATTGGTAATAATTGTTCTTCTTTTTGGGCATTTTGAGTCATTTTCTATATTTATTTCTAAAGGAAAAATTTTCCAACCAACAATCACTTTTTTAAAATGTTCTTTTCTGATAAAAAAGAGTTTTTGAGGGAGATGGAAAAAGAGTACAATCTGATTTCAAAAATTTGGAAAAAAATATTTTTAGAATCTATAGACAAAATGTGATGAAACTCTAGTTTACATCATCTTCAAATTCCTCATGGTTTAGCCACTATAGGTGCTCAAAAGTGAAGATTTAGTTAAAAATAATAATTTCAATGTCGAGTTTGGCCAAAAAAAGTAAACCAAGTGTATTATGGGATCACCCTTTTACAACCATTTCCATATTCACATGGGTCCCAAGATGACCCATGCTGATTTAATGACATGCAAAAAAAATGATGATGAGAAGGTGATTGATTTCATAGCAAGATATCAAACATTTAATTTACAAGTAAACATTAAGATCCCTGAAACCAACCTTCAATGAATATTTATTGTCATCTTACCAAACAATCTTCAAAGAAAACTTGAAATTTTGAGTTTCCATCCTTTACATAGTTATGTAAAACCCTACGTGATTATCAAAATATGACTTATGTTCATGGTGTGACAAATCCCCCTAGTTGTCCTAAAAATTCTAAATCCACAACTCAAAGTAATTAGCAACCTTTAAAGAAGCAAAATAAGGGTATTTTACAACTGAATTCCCTACAACCAAGTCAAAAAACCAATAACCAAGAGGTTTCTATAAAGACGATAAATTCTTTAGGGGATACAAATAGAGAGTTCACTCCTCTACCCGATACCCTTAATAATATCATGTTGCTACTTATCAAAAATAATATGCTTACCTTACCTCATGTTAAAGAGTGTGATCCTAATATATCATTTCCTACACCTGCTTTTGATGAAACTCTTATTACCATTATCACCAAAAAAATACACATGGTACAAAATATTGTGTCTTAAACATCTTTTGCAAGACCCTATTAACAACAATCAACTTCAAATCAGAGGTGTGAATGATCAAGGTAATAATTCTATAGCCCCTCCTAACTGAAATTTATAATTTTTTATTAATCCCATGCCAAAGCATATTATTTCATTTGTTAAAGCTAGTGAAATGAAGAATGATGTGATGAATGTTGAAACAGATGATGAAAACATAAAAGATGAAAATGAAGAACAACAGATTAAAATGGTTGGAATTATCGAATTTGGATGTTGTAAGGGCTGAACCAAAAATCCTCTTGACATTACTTTCTCACAAAATGACATACTTAAACATGCACCTAATGGTCCTCTTTATATAGCTGGTCAAATCAATGATAAGCCCACTAATGGGATAATAATTGATCCCATTTGTGGAGAGAGTATGATCACTCAAGAATTGCTATTTTTTTATGAACTCTACCTAGATGTGGACAATGGAAAAGGGTGCTTCATTTATCCACACTAAAGAGGGAATAGGAAGGGATCCGATTTCACAATGTTCACACTCAAGAGTACCTTAGAGATCTCAACCCAATGAAGGATGTGAGAGATCTAACTCTAATACATCCTTGGAAATGAATGAAAACAAAAAAGTGGGTTCACCACCAAGTGCAAACTTGGAAAACACAAAATGTTTGAAAACATAATGTGGTATGCAAACATATTCTAAATGACCTAGAAATGATCATGAAACAAAAAAGAAAAATATAAAACTGAAAGTGTGCACCTAGAAAATTGTTGAGGATGGAATGCAGATTGGAAATGCTATTGATCCTAAAATTTTGACCTATTGGGACTCATTCACCATTCTGGGTGAATCAGTCCCAAATCTAGAAAACTATGTCAAAGCCTATTTTAGTCAAATGAGTATCCAAATATACAAAGACCTATGAAAAATAGGTATAGTCGGACTCATTCACCACTAATGGTGAATAAGTCCACTTTTTCTTTTCAAAAAACTCAAAAGTGGAAACGAAAGCTCTCAATCTACTCTTTATGTTCCTCTAGATGTCTAGATCCAAAGCCTTGATTTTCAGGGTTGTAAGTGACTCTTTGCAAATATTTTGACCTTTCCAATAGGTAGATGACTCCAACAATTTTGAAACCTACTCTTCAATCATTTCCAAGCCATCCAAGCACCTAGATATGTAATCACACAAAGGAAAAGAGATAAAATGTTGATTGTTAGGGATTGGAGGTTTTCCTTGATCAAACCCCATTTAGGTAATTAAACCAAAATGATGAAATAAGAAAATGAAGCATTAAACATGAAACAATTCATTTAAAAACTTGTGATGATGATAGATCTTGAATAGCTACAACAATGGATGAAGAATCTTACTCTTGAATGCCTTAGAATTGAGTTTGAATGATATCTTGCTTGATTCTTGCTTGACTTGACAACATGGATGGATGATGAATGATGAATTAGGGTTAATGGTCTCCTTTTATAGAAAAGATTTAAGAATAAGGATCATGATCAAGGGCAAAGATTAAATTAGAAAATAACTTAATAAAGGGTGGAGGTTAATTCAGAGAAGAAATACATGGATAGATAAAGACTTGAGGTGGAAGATTCTATAAGATTGGCACAAAAAAAGAGGTTGTTAGAGAAAATTAAATAATAAAATTTATTTGATTTAGGTGGTAAACATAGGATAAATAAATAAAATGTTAATTTTATTTATTTAAAAAGAAAGGTGAGAAGAAATAATTATATAACTAAATAATTAAAAATAATTATTTAATTATAGAGGAAAGGTGGAGTTTTAAATGTTAAATAATTAAAAATAATCATCTAATGGAGAGGGAAGGGATCATTAAATAATTAAAATAATTATTTAATTGGGGAGATAAAGAAAGGATAAATAATTAAATAAATATAACATTTATTTAATTATAGAGAGAAAAAAACTAATGAAGAATTAAATAATTGAAATAATTATTTAATTATAGAAGAGGAGGGAAAAGCTAACTTTTGAAATAAAATAATATTTAATTCAAAAGTAGGGAGGAAAGGACCATTAGACATACATGCTTAATAAAAGTCTAGAAAAGTGTGAAAGTGATTTACAACACTTTAAAACACCTTTACAAGATATTGAAAATGCATTTTATTTAGTTTACAAGGGCCCAAGACCTAATGTGAATATGTTATCGACATTACAACATTAAATCAAGAAAAAATTAAGCCAAATTTACAAGGAGGGCCTAAATAGGAAGAAAAAGTAGAATGGTTACTTTTTTCGGCATCCACACTAGATACATATGATAAACCGAAAGCATGGATCAAGACACATAATGGTTTTACTTGTCCTACGATTGGCTCGATAGATCTCCTTTTAAAATTCAGACCAAAAATATAAATGTCTCATTCACAATCATCCCACAATTATACCAAGTTTAAGTGAAGTTAGGCTATCCATGGCTTCGATCCATGAATACCATCTAGTTATTTGTGAGTAATTGTTTAAAGTTTCCATTTGGCAATGATATCTTTACTGTGCATCATAATGGGTTTAATCTTGCTTCTTCCAAAGGGAACTTTTCATTAGATTTATTTTGGCCCAAGCCTATGCAACCTATTTGAATCATAGATTTTAGGAGCTAGGAATAATAAGTCTCTTTTGCTCAATTAGGGTCTTTCACCTAATGGAAAGAGATAGATCCCACACCAAAAATTTAGGTGGTTCATTTAAACAAAGGATCTTGTACGATGTTATTAAACCCAAATGCAATGATGTGGATGAAATTAAGTATTTAAATTATTTATTTAATATGTAAAACTAATGAAATGTGATTTGTTTGAAAACACAATAAGTAATGCAACAATGAACTAAAAATGAATGCAAAGAAAAACAGAAATGAATGGAACTTGAAGTGTGCACCTATAACTTTGAAGGAGACTAAAAATTTCTTTTGAAACATTTTTGATGCTAATTTTCAAGCCATGAGGGACTCCTTTTCCATTCTGGGTGAACCAATCCCAGTTCTCGTAAACTGAGTCAAAATTTCTTTTTGTCAAAAGGGTGTCAAAAAATTAAAAAAACATGAAACTGACCTGGAAATGGGACTCATTCACCACCCATGGCGAATGAGTCCACTTTTGAATTTCAGAATATTCAAGAGTGGCACTAATACATTTGACTGCAAAATACGACGAAACTGTCTGACAAAATATGTAAAATTCGATGTTCGTCGGGTGCTTGTAAAATTTGATGTGTAATTTCCAATTTTTTCAAAAGTTAATCCCTGACGTTCGTCGAAATATCAACGAACCTGGTGTTCATCGAAATGTCAGCTATTATTTTCATCGAATGTTCGACAAACATGAAAAATTAAAAAAATCAAATTGTGGCCGACATAAAGAAAAGTGAGTTCGCGCCTGATTTATTGCGACAGTGTTTTGCTCTACTTGAGATAGTTTGTGGAGAACTAAGGACAATTTTCTTGGGAAAGATTAGAAAAAAATCAAGAAGATATCACCAGGTTGAGGGTAGTCATTGTCTTTTTGCAGAATTCAGTTGTGAAGTCAGATTTGTAGTTCTAGGTTTGAAAATCATATTTTAAAGCAACATCTCATTAGATTTCATTTGTAGAG